>JABCKS010025082.1:0-19819 GCA_018851325.1 Termitomyces sp. DKA19 | reverse complement strand
ACAGAACAGCTCCAGTAGTAAAGTCTGAGCTATCAGCCTCCACACAGAAAGGAGAGTCATTGTCTGGGAACAAGACTGGTTTAGAGGTAACAGTCTGCTTTAGGGCATCAAAGGTAACTTGCTGCAAGGACTTCCATCACCATGCTACATCCTTACTGGTGAGATCAAAAAGAGGACAAGCATGATGAGAAAAGTCCTGGATAAATTGCTGGTAGAAGTTGACAAAGCCCAAAAATGCCTGGACTTCCTTTTTGTTCTTTGGCTCTGGCCATTCAGCTACACTTGCTACCTTGACTAGGTTCATTTCTGCCATACCATGCAAAATGATTAAGTCTGAGTATTCCACCTTGGTTTACCTTGAATTTGCATTTTTCAGGTTTTAAGTAGAGCTGGTGTTGGTGGAGACATCCTAAGACAATGTGTGTGATCTGATGATGCTTTTCTAGAGTCTTGGTGTAGATGAGGATATCATCCAGATAGACACAGACAACACCTTCTGCAATCAGATCACAAAAGATATCATTTATCATAGTCTGGAAAGTGGCAGGGCTTGACTGAGGGATGTTGTATGCTAGGAAGGGTGCTTACAGTTTTGGCCACAGAATCAGGTGCAACAGGGCTTGTATTAAATTCTATGGACAAGATGGCAACACAACTAGCACTAGGCAATGGAGGTATACAGTTTATCCATTGGTCACCTAAAAATCCTCCTCTGACTCTGGAAGATAAGCATTAACTTCTCTACCTTTCTTACTGGGAGGTTCTGTTACAGGAGCATCTGGAGAGGGTGCTCTGGAGGCATCCTGTGCTGCAAGGAGTTGGACCAATAACTCCTCTTGCTCCACTGCAGAAGGGTAGCAGATTTCTATGCCTTGGAGGCAATAGCAAGCAAAGTGGCATGCCTTCCCACATTGTTGACAGAGTAGGGGGGTGGAAGAGTGATGGTGGGAAGTGTCTACCTCTATGGGAATGCTTGCAGGCAGGCAATGCAAAGGTGGAGTACCTGAAGAGAGTGTGGAGTTAAAGTAAGCTGATGAGGCTAGAAAGAGGGGAGCTTGAGGTAGAAGTCCTGCTCTGGTAGCAGGATTAGGATGAGAGTGAAGAAAAGAGGGCTGAGTGCAATGGAGTGCTTGTTTCAGCTCTATAAGCTGCCACTGCTGTTAAGCTACCTTATATCATATCTTGACACATTCATCATTGGGCTGTTCTTCAGCCATACTGATGATTCAGTCCATGAGAAAGGGGTGGAGTTCCTCTCTGAAGGTGAGACAGAGCTGCAATCCATCCAAGAAAACCAGCCTGTTCAACTAGGGCTTGAAACAAATCAATGTACTCATCCAGGGGCCTCTTTCCCTGGCCATACTGGTCCTGATCACAAAGGGAATGTGCAGCTGTCTTGGCAGGGTTAAGAGGGAAGAACCTATCTCAAAAGTCATGTTCAAATTCATTCCAACTTGCAAAGCTTCCTACTCCTCCATTCCTTCTGAAAGGACCTATGCAATCTTTAAAGCATCAGAGGTGAATGCTGCACTACACAGCTGAATATAGGTGATACAGAACTGAAGGAATCATTGTCCAGTCTTCTGGTCTCCATCATAGGCATCAGGAAGTGCAGGGCAAGGTATTTTGGAGTATGCCATTGTTGTAGTGTTAAAACAGGTGGGTGGCAATGTGATGGGGAGTGTAGAGACTGCCTGAGGGGTTGAAGAAGAAAGGGGGAGGCATTCCAGGAGGGTTTGAAGAGAATGGGCAATAGTCTCTATAGATTGGCATAAACCAGCAAGCTCATTGGTGTGAAGGGTGAGAGAAGCTTAGGTAGACTGCACTTGAGTCTTCAGAGCTAACAAACAGTGTCAGGCATCATCCTGAGATCTGCTAGCAGTGTGAAAGTCATCATGGAGAGTGGTAGGGAAGGAACTTCTAGAAGTGAGAGCAACTCTAGCAGCTAGAAGGGGCTTCCAGACTAAAAGTGAGAGACTTGTTCTGTTGTAAGGGTGACCTCTGTAGGCTGTGGTGCAGTCACACAACTGGTAAAGGGAGATCCAAAGAGATATATTCAGAAATGAATATATTTACAAGTATAGTTATACACCTGGCAAAGGGAGATTCAAAGAGAACAAGTAAGGAAATACTGCAGCTATAGTGCTCAAAGTGGGACTTATAGGTAGGTCAAGATCTGGGGCATCAATGAAAACTATAGCAAGGATAATCTAAAAAGGATAGGACATGGAAAAGTGGGAAAATCTAAGGGGTACCCTAACAAGAGGGGGCAGATTGTCCCCTCCTATAAAGGGCAAAGGTATTGTCTATAATACCTTGGATCCCCACAGCTTCTTTCACTGGAGGTACTCCTGTACCTCCTGGTCTAGGAAAAGCATGTAAAGCTCTATAAACTTAACTGGGTCAGTTGAGATGATCCCATCACCTAAAGATCACTGGATCATAATATGCTTGACTACTTTAGTAGTCAAGCACTGCTGGGTTGAGGCCTTTGGGACCCCAACTTGGCCTTACCAGAATACAAGCACCCTTTTACATAGGATTTTGTTGGGCTGCATCTTACAATCTATATCTGAGGTGTCACCAACATCCTCAGGAATCATTTCAGTGAATGCTGAAGGTTCTGGCATATACAGATTCAGCACAGGCCCAGTACATGATTGTATAGGGCCTTGAGCCCTGTGAGAATCCTTACTGGCACTCCTTAATGGAGTACTCCCCACCAAGGAGTCAGGACAACTTTCCATAATCTTAGGAAAGGTTTTCAGACCTTCTGCCCATAGTATTGTAGGAACATTACACAGAGTTTTGCCCTGTGCCCACCAACACTGCTACATTAGCCAGCTCTACCTTTGAGTACAGCCAAATAGAGGGCACTCTAGTGCTCTCAGAGATGATACCAGTCTGACTACTATAAGAAGGTCATACAAGAGTGACTGCTGACAGCCCTCCTGGCATCACACTGTTTTCTCTTGCTATGCCATGGGTTGACATGGCAAGATCTACTGTTTCATGTGGAGCACTCTGTAATGCTCCATCAAACTCTGATTTGGAACCAGGTCCAAGCACCTGATCATTCATAGTCACTACAGTGCCTATTGTGGAAGGTGTACATTAAAATTTTCAATGTTCTGATTGCAACAGAAGGCAGTGAACTTCTTTCTCAGAAGTTCATCTTCTACTTTGTGTCAGGACCTATACCATTTGCTCCTTCTCTTTACTATCTATTCATCCAACTTCAGCTTCTACACAGTTTCTTTCTGGATCTCAGCCACACTCTCAGATTTCAGCCACAGTCTTATTTCAGCCACATCTAAGTTTTCAGCCATCTCTAGGACTGCTTTCCAGATTCCAGATCATTCCCATAGGCCCAGATCATTGTCACAGGCCCAGATCACTTCTACAGGTTTCAGATCACTTTCATCTGTCCCAGATCATTTCCATCTGTTCTAAATCACTTCCATCTGTTCCAGATCACTTCCAGGATTGCTTTCCTTGTTCTATATCACTTCCTCCTTCCAGCTTCCCCCTTTGGTAGTGTCCTACAGCTATATAAGGTCCTTTAGTTTGTAGCTACACTCCAGTCTTGAGATTACCTATTGTGTCTGCTTTTTTACAGGTTTACCTTTTTTAGTTCTCTTATTTCTTGACTTATCCACATACTTGTTTGCTATGAAGTCTGCCTCAGTGGTTCTTTTGCTCTCTAGGAGCCCCCCCAGGGTCAAGGGATCCTGACACCTTGCAAATGAGTAATTGCTTATTTGTTTTAAAAAAAATGTAACATTTCCATTACAGGTTGCACAGCTTACAATTCACATGTCATAAAACAAAACCAGTCCATTATGTCTATGAAGTTATAAAGTAAAGCACTGCCTTACACAAGTACAAATAAACTAATTAAAGGTAGTATCAGGCAATGCTACTATAATATAGTAATCAACTAATTAATACTAATGAGTCCAAGAAATTAATGGCCAATTCATTACATTTTATTCTGATAGATATATAGCCTACTTGATAAATGAGCATGCCCATGCCAAACAGTTATTGCTTATCCAAGCTCAACTTGCATGTAGTTTATAAGTAGGGTGCAGAGTAGTGATAAGCTATTGCTGAAAACTGTGATTGATATTGCCAACTTTATCTAGTTTTGTGTGCAGCATCTGACTACCTCATTATTTCTCAACCTTGTTCATGCATATGATGCACCTGTCATGTGACCCATCATATGGGATCTAGCCCCTAGGTCTGTATGTTGTAGCAATAGCAACTTAGTGACTTAAAAACACCTAGTACTTGGATTTCATCAATCCACATTTGAAAGAACATGTAATCTTAGGCATACTCTATTTATAACTTCTTTTTTTACATTCATGAATAGCTCTAACATTTATGCAAGTGGCATTAACATTTTCATTTCATATAGCTATATAGCCATTTGTTTCACTTCCTTATCATCCATCTGTCTAACTAACACTTCTTTTTGCATGATTTATTCTCTGTTATTTCTAACTTTTTACCTTTTATACTTTGTTTCACTTTGTATTGACTTCCCCTCATCTACATTACAAAAGCATTTTGAAATGCTGACTTCCTCTTTGGACACATTACTCACCAGTAGTATATAAATACTTGCTGTATTTACATAGACTAACATTAAAGAAGTATTTTCTAGTTTGCTCTTAGTATTTAAAGCTTAGACTTAAGATCTCTTTTTTGCTTTCTTTTATTATTGTTAAGGCTTAGCAATCACTTCAGGGCATGGCAGAGATTTCTGGAGAAATATCTATTAGTCATCTGATTTTTAATAAGTGTTTCTCCAAAATGACTTGAAGTATCAAGTGAAAAATAGTAAAAAAACACTTATTGTGTTTTTTTCAGAATTCTTGAGATATTTTTGAATATTTTCTTCCTATAATTCTTAATAAATATACAGGAAACATATATTGTGTTTCTAGCCTTTTTTCCAAAAATTACATCACATGTATTTTTTGGTTTTCTCTAATTACTTTGATAATTTTTATATTAAATATTTTTCAATAAATTTTCCCTTGTTTTTCTTTCAGAAAAATAAATTGGAAAATTTTATATGTTTCTAAAGAAAGACCAATCAGAAATTCTTCAAATGTCAAATGTTCCCCAATAAAGATCAATTAGAAACACTTTTGTATTGATGAACATAGTGCCAACCACACAAGAAGCACATGCTGATCTACTTCCTCATTGGTCTGGCTTGTGTGTTTAGTAACAAGTAATAATATATTATTTTATACAATATATGGAGTGCAATAATGCTTTCAACTTTACCATCCTATTTTGCAAAGTTTTGGTACATTGCAGTCATTAAGCAATATTGTGGCTTGCCTTCCTCTCCACTTCTACAATGATACCTAGTTTTGAAGCCTTATTACACAACTGCAAGTCACCCACAACCCTGAGCTTAAGATTCAGCTACATTATATTTAGTTACATGATTTAGCATAGTATTTTATACACTTATAATTCAATTTAACTATTCTATATTGCAAAATTTCAGTTGCAGCTTTATAGTGTGTGGCAGTGCAAGTACTTGACAAGTCAACAAATGCACAGCAACAATTACAATGATGGAAGCAGTGCAAGGCTTCCTCAGCCTATTCAATAGCAATGCTGCTCAGTGTCCAATTCAATAGAGGTTCTGCAACACTAGTGATCTGTACATAGCATCAAAACAGGTACATCAGTGTCTAGTACATATATAGTAGGACCTTCTCAGCAAACAAGGGTGGAAAAAGAGGATGCTGGGGAGTCTTATACTATCTTGAGGCAAGTGAAATTTGAGATGATAGTTAATTTCCATACATCCTGTATAATTCATTCTTCTGAACCTCCTATGTCTTCTTTATCTATCTTTTCCTTCCATGTCTTGTTTCAGCTCTGCATGAGCTTTTTGCTCATCTCCATTTGCTCCTAGAGCTCTACTTTTGTCACAGTCTTAATTCATCCATCCTTTGTCTGATATGTCACCTTCTGCTTCTCAGGTAGGACCTTGGAATCAAATATATCCTCACCTCTTAATACAGATACATAGGTTGGAAAACAAAAGATATAGCATATCATTAATGAAAAGAAAGACAATGAGGACAAGGGAACACTGCAATGCAATCATACTCCTCATAATCAGCAGGTGTAATAGCAGCAATCATACAATATTCAAGATATCTATTGTATTAATAGACCAAATGGGAAGAAACAATATACTATTGCCTGTTGATAAGCATGTAAGCCAGACCAAGGAGTAGATCAGCATGCACTCATTTTGTAATCAGTGCCATGCTCATTGATATGATAGTGTTTCTAATTGATCTTTCCCAAGAGATATTTGAAGAATTTCTGATTAGTCTTTTTTTGAAAACATATGATGTTTTTTTCTGATTTATTTTTCTGAAGAAAGAAACAAAGAAAGTTTATTGAAAAACATTTGATATAAAAATTACAAGAGTCACTAGAGAAAAACCCAAAGATACATGTGATGTATTTTCTGAGAAAAAGTTTAGAAACACAATATGTGTTCCCTGTGTATTTCTTAAGAGATACAGAAAGAAAATATTCAAAAATATCTCAAGAAACACAGAAAAAAATGCAATAAGTTTTTTTTTCCACTATTTCTCAATTTATACTCTGACTGTTTCTGGAGAAACACTCATCAGAAATCACATGACTTGTTTCTAATGGATATTTCTCCAGAAATCTCTATCATGCCCTGAAGTGCACTGTGGGCACCAGAAGTTGTTTCCCTTGGAAAAAGTAGAAAAGAAACATGTTATGCCTTTCCTAATGCACATATTTCAGGGGGAAAAAAGCATTAGACAATGGAAAATGACTTTTTCCGAAACAAAAAGCTGACAAAGAAATAGCATAACATGTTTCTTTTTTCCTTTTTCCAAGGGAAACAATTTCCTGTGCCTGCAGTGACTATGATATGGACAACGCCCTCAGTCATTGTTACACAGACTGAGGGTGAGCTTAACTTGAATGTATAGATGCAATTGTGACAAGTATGCTGACTGTACCTTAGATTAGATACTCACTAGTATCTGTGTTTTTTAGGTACAGAATAGAGTCATTGTTACACAGACTGAGGATTAGATACTCACTAGTATCTGTGCTCTTTAGGTCCCACGGGTTCAGTTTCCAACACTTACAGTGCCATTGCTTCGACATAAGCAGCGATCTGTATTCGCTCGGCTGGCTTCCTCGCTCATGCGCCTCCCTTGACAATATAAAACAAAAAAGAGTAAGTACGTGACCAGATGTATCTAGTTTCATTCGTACTATTAATTAGAAAATATGGAATTTAAACATTTGTCAGCAATTGTCATTCCGCAGTGGGAAAAGGACCTTTTCCTCGCGACTCTGCTTTCGCCATTGATGAGATGGTGCTATCAGCCATCTTCTCATCTCCCCTAATCACCGTATCAACAGCACGCTCATGCGAATTGGCATCAGAATCATCGGTCTCGAGCTCTGTACTTTGAAAAGACACAAAGTGGAGTGAAGATCTTACACCCCCTCTCCCAGTTTCAAGGTCAAGATTCCCTTGAAGCTGACATGCCAGCCATCGAGTGGATATCGTGTCCTCTCTGAAGTTACCGAATCTGGTATGGCGGAAAACTCGGCACGCCATCATGTTCGTCAACGTGACGTTGAATATTGTGAACATGAGACGGTATGGCAGGGCTACGCCTGCCCAGGTAATGACCACGACCATCACATTGGTGTTCACTGATATCCTAAGTTCAGCGTGTAAGCAAGGTAACTTGAAGGATATATCAGAACATAGACTTAAAAGGGACTTACAGATAATAAACTTGTCCGTCCTGCAACAGGGCTCTTGAAAATGCGGGAAGGTATTCGCCTAGCAATATATTTTTAATGTTCAATTTACGTTCACGACGGAGAGTTCCGCTTGACAAGAGCCGCCACGAAATAGCCAAGAACACAAACGTATCATTGACTGCGAAGGCGATTGGAGCAGCACTTGCGTACGGTTTGAGATGGGAGTCAATACAATGCCGAGTAGGGCCGAGATGAATCGCGCTAGCGACAGTGGCAACAGTCAGAGAGCTACCGAGAACCCCTAGCCACAGAATTGCGAAGGACCATACAATGAATTTGTTTTGATTGAAGACTGCGCGCACACGAAGGAAGAAGAGGAAGGCTGTCGAGGAGAATGTGATGTGATATAAGACACAGATCGTCTTTTCTATCACTTCGCAGTTTGGTAGTGCAGCAGCTGACCACTTTGAACAACAAAGATCGGGCTACGTAAACAAACTTACTTGTGAATATGACGTTCATAGAAACGTAGACCAGAACGCTAGCTCTGTGAAGACAAAATCCATCAACATCACAAAAATGAGTAAACATTGTGGCGGGGTAGAGAGACATACCTGGAAAGAAGATACACTGCAGTCGGAATGCCGACCTTCAGTCTGAATAAAAGTTGAAAATCACTGTCGACATGGCTAAGAACGTCCCAGATCAAGGCCTTCATGCATGTCAAGGCGAGAACGTCAGTGGCAACTATTATCTCGAAAAAGAGAACTCACTGCAAGAGACCCCACCATCACGTACGCAGCAATGGTTGCTTGATACCCAGCAGCCGGGTTCAAGAAAGCCATCGGCGTCAACGGATTCAGTTGCTGAGCTTGTATCTCTGTGAGATTGAGAGCCATAATGCGAGATTCCGATAAGGACAGGGTAACTCGCGTTAATTGTATCTAGCATACACTACTTCAATTTAAGACATCCAGATAGTGAAAGTTTGTGACCGCTGATATGGTACGGTGGAGCATTATGAGTTGATTGATTGGCTGTCGAGATGAAACACCGCCCCGCATGACAAGCCCGTTTTCTCGCCAAAACCGATACTTTGTAAATTCTATCTTGCGCTGACTATTTATAACTGACACTCAGATAGAATGCCACATAGATAGTCAAATCCTAGTATTCTCAACAAAGAACTCGGATATGAGCACGATAGACGCCAGAATTGGCAAGGATTCAGTACAAGAAGCTGCAAAAGTTATCCATGGGGAAATACTGCACCAATCCTCATATATCGCGAGTAGTAATCAACTTAATGAAGGGAGTCCGCGGGTGCCCCTTAGTACGAGACAGTGTCGATCTAAATCCGGGAGAGAAAGATGGAACTCACATTCAGCCTTTCTCATATTCAGTCCTTACATATTTAGTTATTCGGTTGACTGGTTGCGATGCCGAGGCTGCCCGTATACTTCCGTGTGCGAACATAAGAAGTTGACCAGGTCCTGAGGGGTCGATTTGACTGGTTAGTATAGGATTTTCGATGGATGTAGATCTCCGTCATCCATAACTGTCAAGTAGAACACATTTATGATTGACTTTTTGGCAAAAATTGTCAGTCCCGGGTTCTTGTACTGGGTGGAGGACTGAGTTGCAACTCCCAAGACAGTTTTGATTAACTTTTTTGCGAGTTTCATCTCGACTCGGGTTTCGTCCATCGGAGAGTAGGTTGATGAACAATCGTTTGTCAGTTTGGTTATGCTTCCACGTTTCAAATTTCAACATATCATTTCGATCATTTGATATTCGGCTTCAGGAGCATCAAGGTTTTCATATATTTGATCGTCAATATCAAATGACGGTGATGAAGGCCCGGACAAGATTATTTTGGTTTTGATGGCTGATGATGACCTTGGAAGTACATATTCCTTCTTGTGCAGCAATTTGGAGCTCCCAAAATTTGAACAAGGTCTCTTTCCTGGTTAACTTTATGATGTAGTGGGCATGACGTGCAGAATTTTGACAAGCATACAGACACTTAAGGTTGACGCAGCATATCACAGAAGATAATATGTTGAATATATAATAAATACAGCTGAAGTTCGAAGCGAAAGGACAATATAGTTATAGTTGAGTGAATAGTAAAGTAAGTATGTACCTGAAGTTCGAAGCGAAAGGACAATTTGACCTTCAGGTTGTAAAGGAATATATTATGTACATACCTACTTGTGAGACACAAGTGGAGTTTGATCAATAAGAATAAATGTGTCAGTAATTCAAACAATATAAAAGATCGTGTTTTAAACGTATGCAATATATGATGAGCATATGACTAAGGGTTCCTTTCGTAGTTAGACATCGTTTCTGTCAACAAAGGTAAGTCAGTTTGTGCTTCTTGATTACACTTTAGTGGCATTATTTGACTGGAGCAGATGGGGCCTCATGGAAAAACTGGTTGACCAAAATAAACCCACCAAAATTCTGATCTCTCTCTAGATTTGTGATCCACTGCTTCCAACCAATTCATACCTCTACACTTGTCAATCTCTTGGGCTTACATCATACTTGTTGGATTGCATTATGCATCAACCAAACACTTGGTCACCACTGCTGAGAGGGAAAGGGAAATTGTAGAGTTAAACTGTATAGTTGGACAGATATGGAATGGAAGCAGAACTCTGGACACCCTCAGTCATTACAATGCCAACTGAGGTGTATCCCTTATATAAACTATACAGATACATCTACTGAGAAAGAAAAGTCATATATTCAACAGGTACATAGACTAATATACAGTCATTAAAATGCTGTATTCAACAGGTCATAGGGCCTCCATGCCACTCAGTAACCTGTGTGCAACTCAGAAAATTTTTTTCTGACCCCCCTGACCCACCAAAAACTGACCAACACTTTAGGAAATGTAGCATGTTTCCTGAGAAAAAGGTGTCAGAAATATGTTTTTCAATTTCTGACACCTTTTTCTCAAGAAACATGTAAAATATTGTATCAAGAAATTTTAGGAAATATTCAAAATATTTTCTTATTGTTTCTTGCATAAAATGATAAATTTTTCTGACATTTATATTCAGAAATAATGATAAAAATAGTTGACATGTTCTCAATTAGTTTCTCAAGAAACATGTGATATCTTTCAGCATGTATTTCTAAAAAAAAACCATTGTTGTGTTCATATATTCTATCCCAAGAAAAACTCTTTGTTCTACTTGAGGAACATGCAGTAGGATATTTTAAGATATTTTTCAAGAAACATATAATAGAAAAATGTAACAATTTTCTACAGAAACAATGTACAGAAATTTTGCTCTCTATGTTACCAACCTATTATTACATATAAGCATCTTGATGAGCAAATTGATGGTTGTATGCTGAGCAATGCACTGAGCAATGTGATATGTGTTTCTGTACATTGTTTCTATGAGAAATTGTTACATTTTTCTATTGCATGTTTTTTGAGAAATATCTTATTAAAATATTCCACCCCATGTTTCTCAAGTAGAACAAAGAGTTTTTCTTTAAATACAATATATGAACACAACAAAGGTTTTTTTTAGAAACACATGTTGAAAGATATCACATGTTTCTCAAGAAAATAATTGAGAACATTTCAACTATTTTTATCATTATTTCTTAAAATAAATACCAGAAAAATTTATCATTTTATGCAAGAAATAATTAGAAAATATATTTTATATTTTTTCTAAAATTTTCTGATACAATATTCCACATGTTTTTTGAGAAAAAGGTCTCAGAAATTGAAAAACATATTTCTGACACTTTTTTCTCATAGAACACACTACATTTCCTAAAGTGCAATGTCCCAGGATCCTGTGCTATTCTTGTTGCCTACACAAGAGAAGTTCAATGGCTCAAACTGAGTGTCTTCTAAAATAACAATCACCAATATCACCTGCAGTCAGGGCTTGTTAGTTTACCTGACCAGCAAAAATGAGAACCCTGCACTTCTGGAAAGAAAAGTATTGACATTAATAACATAGTGGAGTGCACTAAACCTGACCTCCAATAAGTGGTTGCAATACAATGCCTACACAAGAAGCATGGTAACTCTGAGTCTCTTGATCCCCATTGGAACTAGTGTGAAGATTGATGGCTCCATAGTCCATACTTGTCATTTGCTGACTGTATTCTACAATGCAAAGCCCAATGCCTGATCCAGGCTGAGGAGGAGCTCAATGCCATCAAGTACCATTGAAAATGTGCCATTGCAGTGTATAGCAGGTCTAAGGCCTACTTAGACATGTCAAAACCAATGTATATATAAAAATTACAATAAAAACTTTTTTCTTCTTTTTTCTATACTACTTTGATGCAAGGTCCAAAATGCTATTATATAAATAAAATGTTGCTGGCAGCTGCACCATGCATGCCAGTGGCAAAACCACACCCAAATGGGAGTATATCAATGTATAGAACAAAAAAATGTAATTATTTCATGGCCCTGAAAATAATGATATGGCTGCCTTGAAACAAAGTCAGCTGGAATAAGATAAAGACCTACAAGATCCTAGTAGCTGAAAACCATAAGCTCCAAAAGATGCTGAAAACTGTAGGCAAGGGACTTATAAAAATTATAACTGCCTTCTTTGCTGCCAGCAGTTAGCAAAACCTGCACAATAATATTGGACAGCAGCCAGGTCATCCATCATAGATGATGTGACATGCTGGTAGCTGACCAAGGTGACTGTGCACTGATAAGGGTGATCATGGGTCATTGATCTAGGATCTCATTATATTTGCAACTAATATGCAACATATACTAGTTGTTTGTAAGAAAGTTGAAACAATCTTTATTTGCAAATATATCCTTGTATATTTAAGGACACATGTCATAATGGAGGTAGTAAATAGATTTGTAGTAGTATTTGGCAGTCAGTAGGTTTGGGTTAATGCTTAAGATATGGAATCATATTTGTCTTGGAGGTTAGTCTTGGTTAGAGTGTTTTATTTGAATCTAATAGCATTCTATTGATGCTGCTATTGTACATTGTGATAGACTGCTCTGAAAGGTCAGTGCTTGTGATGTGAGTGATGATTTGTGATTGCAGTGGTTGTAATTGATGATTTTTGATGAAAAAGTAAATATAAAGTACCTCTCTTATAAAATTGACCATACCACTACAAAAATTAAAGGGAACTGCTAGAAACTGATAGAATTAAGGCTAGTGACACTGTATATGATAGAAAAGCTGTTGAAAAGTGTTGATAATGACTAGTATTGTACTTGATACAAGTATTGGAGACAATGAGTGTACTAAACTATTACTGACTATAGTATTAGTGAGGATTAGTGTATTCAAGCATTGATTAGCATTGATTAGTGTATTGGTGAAGATTAGTATATTCAAGCATTAATTAGTAAGGATTAGTGTATTAGAGCATTACTGACCATAGCATTAGTGGCAATTATTATATTAGAGCATTACTGACTACAGTATCAGTGAGGATTAGTATATTAAAGTATTACTGACTCTAGTATTGGTGAAGATTAGGATCATCTATCAAATCTTCTGTAATGAAAGTTCATTTTTATGCTCTTGAGAAGAAAAACTTGAACTGTAAAACTCACTATATTGACCAAACACCACCTTACAAAGAACATGCAACATATTATGATGGGCACTCAGCTGCCAGCTACAAGGAGAGGGATGCTGGAGGAAGGGTTCAGCTGACAATGGCTAAACCTTATTATGCAGACTAGTTAAAGCCATGTCAAGTGCATATTGGCACTTTATGTATAATCACACCATTGTCAAGGAGGTCTGCACATACAGAGGGAAGTATAAAAGAAGGGGGAATTGGGGACTTTGGGCAAGGAAGTGCTTGCCATAGCTCAGAAGTCCCCAGGAAGTGGATTTCTTAGGCTCAGGAGCTTGACTTACTTTGGGCTATTCAGTCAATATAATTTCTAAGGACTGTCTCTGGCTTATAGAATTCAAATCAATAAATCTCTTATAGTTGTCTACTTAAGAAAATGAGGACTAGTACTCAAAGAGCCCTGAACTCTTGCAAGACTAAGTATAACACATTTGGTCAAGTGTGTAACTTTGCACTGATATGCTCCTATGCCATCTAACTGCCATACAGGAAACCAAAAGGAGAACCTATAAGTGCACTGACAACCAGATAGGGTAGCTGGCAATAGGAAGGGTGTGTGAGAGCAAGTCAGTAAACATCCCAGAGAATGAAAGCCAATAAAGTAGGGGAGAAACAAAAGAGGCAAGTGAAAGTGGTTGCTAATGCTAGCCTAAGTTACTAGATACTAACAAAGGATTGCTAAGTTGCTAGGTAAAAAAAGAGTAAGAACTGGGGGAGACAAAGTAATTGCTAAGTAAGTGGGAGGGAGGAGTTGCTAAGTATAAAGGAGGACTAAGTGATAAAAAGTGGAAGTGTTGGTAAAGTAAGCAAACATCACTAAGGTATGACAAGGGAGTAGAAAGAGAGTCAAGGTGTAGTGAGTTGCTAAGTGAAAGATTCACTATAAGAAGTCACTAAGGTCAGTGAGGGCACAAAAACTAGTCATTAGCTTCAGTCACTAACATTGCTAAAATACTATAAGGCTATAAGGCATCCATATTTAGCACCATGCCAAATCAAGGACAAGTCCACTAAGTCTGCCACTAAGCTGTTAATAGTGATGAAGAAGACCAAGAGTGAGATCTGAAGCTAAAGAAGACAATGAGCAGAGTACCCCAAGGCTGCAGTGAGTAGTAGTGGACTATAATCCTTCTTTTTTATATTGAACTAGGTATGTACAGAGGGTATTTATACTGTTGTAAGTAATATAATCAAGAATGGAAAATTGGTCACTAAAGGTAACAGCATATGTCAAGATGTTTGAGGTTCTATACTGATGTTTAGATAGTAACCACCTATAAGTACACAATGTCAAAAATGTATACAAAATGTATCAAATGGAAAAAATAAATGATCATCAAAACAGAAGTCTAAGCAAGCATACCATCCATCAGTCTTTGAAGTGTACATGTCATCCCATATGCTCATAATCAAGAAAATCAAAGGAGCCAAGAAGTCACATGTCTATGAGAGGTTGTCTTTTTTAAAAGCAAAGTATAGGTGTTGCTAAGGGTTGTTACTAGCAATTGTTGCTAAGGGAGTTCTTGGCCTAGTCATTCTAGATCCATAGTCTAGGCTCCACATGATGAGTGCTTGTGATCCCAAAAATCTCATGATTACTAAGGTCTTATGCAAAAGGCTACCTTGTTCCAGACCTTAGGTCCAGACCCCTCATGACATATTCCCAAGTCATGTGCTATGGAGATAAGATTGGCCAAGATGTCATTAATGATACTCAGTGATAGATGGGTCTTATCAGCACCAATAGCAAAACTTAGATTTTGCATCATCTAGAGCTCACTGTGAGGGGTTTGTTATACAAAAACTCACTTTTGGATTTCTGTGAGAAGTCCAACCCATTGGAAACATTAGCTTTGCACTACCTGGGTCTTGGCCCAAAATACCTGAAGTTATTACACTCAAGTTGGAAAACCCCATTGTATCAAGAAAAAGAGAAACTAGAATCAATAGCAGTGGTTCAAAGTTCTTTTTGCCTGATCCTGAACCCTTACATAGAAGAAGAAAGCTTTGGACTGAGAAAGTATTTTCAAGTTCACCAAAAAAACTGTACTCTACTATTCAACCAGTTTCTACTGTCTTTATAATGGAGCCAATCAGACATAAGATGCCACTGCCTGACAGCAGAGATGCTTCCAAGTTCAAGCATACTGAACCTTCTGAGGTTCATTGTGTTCTACAAAGGATCTCTCTGTTTGAGAATGCTGGGATTCAAAGAGATAAGGAGAGAAAGAAAAGAATCTTGGAGTATATGGATGCTGAGACTGAACAAGAATGGCTGGGCTTTAATTTCTTTGGAGATTACTATACTTAAGCTGTTTTTGAGAAAGAGATTAAGGAGTCTTATCTAGAAGCAGTAGATGATACAGGTAGTGTTGCAAATTTGGACAGAATCTGCAGAGAACATGCCAGACTAGGAGTAACACCTTAGAGATCTATTCTCTAATCAGGAAGTTTAGAGCAAAAGCTAAGAAGTTGGCTAAGTTGACTGGGAATGGGTCTCTGGTAGACAAGTTCCTAGAATGCTTTACTCCAACCTTTGCAGATGTAATAGAGGAGTAGATATAGCCACTACAAAGATCCTACTAGGGATAGGTATAAGAATAATAAGTGTGACTTATTTGAAGTGCTTACAGTAACAGGGACCATGATGGATGGTACTATTTCAAGAAGTTCTAGCAAAGAAAGAGTGGAGAAAGTGGACAGTAGTAGCAGACATAACAAAGAGGAGAAGGCATACATGAGAATGGCTTACCTATAGAATGCTGTTGTTACTATTGGGAAATTGATGGAGAGCATTCAGAGTGCTATGCAGACCTTACAAAACAGCTAGCTGGAAATGTGCAACACCTTCTTGAATACTAGAGGAAACCAGAGTATTAAGATAGAAGGACCTTTTCCAGCTCTAACTTCTGGGAAGAGTGCTGTTACTTGTCTCTGAATGTGAAGTAATAAAGGCAGATGTATAAAAGAGATGTATCATCTTGCTGAAAGGCAGAGCCAGACTACTCAATGGTTATCCCTTGCCCAGGGATCCTGCTAGTATATCTCCTCATGCTAGACTAGTGCAAACACATGATAAACAAGTGAGCATGTATTTTGCATGGCCAACAGATGATTATTCAGATGCAGTTACTTATTCTACTGATGTAGATACAGCTAGAGACACAAGTGATTCTATCTAGGGTTTCACCCAACCTGGATCTACCTTTTGAAAAGGTTTCAGCCTTTAATGAGGCACTAGACTTGCCAGTGCAGCACACTGTTAAAAGTTCCTTACCAGAAACAAGGAGGAAGGAGTGGCATAGGACCATTGATAGGCTCTGAGAGGCTACTATACCCTTCAGCCACTAGAAAACTGTTAGATGTGTCTCCTGGATTAAGGAAGATCAATGATATATAAGTTGACTCTCAAATCAGGGACTAAGTCTAAGGCTTCCAATATCCCAAAGGTAGCAGTTCAACAGCAGACTATAAGGGAGAAGAAACCACCAGACAAAGTAGATGCCAATGACCTACCAATGACAGCCTATTTCATTGCAAATGAGACACAGAATAGATTGCCTACTGGTGCAGTAGTGCATTAGGATTGTGTAGCCACTTACTTGGAAAACATCCCTCCAGGAGAAAAGTCAGTAGTGGTGTATGTGGCCAGAGATTTGCAAGTGTTGAGATCCTTGTATCCCACTGTCAATCAGAGGGGACAAGCAGAGACAATTATAGATAATGGTTTCAAGTAGTCAGCATGGCACTAGATGAGGCACTCCACTTAGAGTTGACTTAGAATCCAGGCATATGCTTAAGGATGGATAGTGCCAATGGTCAAGTGGATGCATCAGTTGGTTTAGCCAAAAATGTGCCATTTCCTTTTGCTGGAGGCTTCACCATTTACTTGCAAGTACACATCTTTGTCAAGCCAGCTTATACTGTCTTATTGGGTTGTCCTTTTCACACACTGACCAAAAGCAACATACAATATCTACAAGATAGCAGTATTATTATAACTGTTAAAGATCCTAATACTGGATGCTAGACAGCACTGCCCACTCTCCAAAGAGGGAGGATGCCAAAGGTGGAAAGTGGGGGAGATTTTTATCTAGAAATTTGAGTCTCAATGAGCTGGTCATAGATCAGGGAGAGGTAGCAGTGATGTTGGAACAATTGGAGAATGGGGAAGTAGTGGTGACTGGATACACAATAAACAATAGTGGGTTCAAGAAGCAAGGGTTAGAAGATGTGTATCTGCAGGCTTTTGCATTGGAGGGCAAAGCTGAGGAGAAGGATAAGCAGACATTAGTAGCCTACCTAAATGGGAACCTGTGTTAGCTACCAGAGAAGTTGGAAAGGATTTTGGTATAGCAGGATAGCCTAAAGTTAGGAACAGGTATGGGGGAAACTGCACCAGTATTCTCTAAGAAATACAAACCTCTTGCTAGAAAGGTGGAGCCTGTACTAGGAACCTCTCCTGAGGAGTTCAGAATTGAAAAGTGTATTACTGGAGATATATTGGCAGACATGCCAAAGCTAGACTCAGACCCACCTAATTTCAAACCAACAGGAAGCTATACTGCTGAGTGCAAGGAAATCATTGACCAAGTACATGGTGCAGATTTTCTATGGCCAGAGAAGATAAAGGCAGTACATCATTCAATAATGCTGTAAGAGCAAGCTTTTGCATGGAATGATTCTCAAAGAGGAAGGCTGAGGAGAAATACTTCCCTCCTGTGGTGATGCCTATAATTCCTCACACCCTTTGAGTATTGAAGAACATTCCTATTGCTCCCAGGCTTAGGGACAAAATCTGTAAAGCAATAAAACAGAGTTGGAGTTTATGAACCATCCAATTCTTCATACAAATCCCAATGGTTTACAGTATTAAAGAGGGATGATGAGGGTCTGAGGATAGTCCACAGCCTGGAATCTTTGAACAAAGTGACAATGGCACACTCTGAATTGGCACCAGCAACTGAGGAGTTGGCTAGTCACTTTGCTGGTAGAGCTTGTAGAGAGATATTTGACTTGTATATGAGATATGATGAGAGAGTGTTGAATGTGAGGTCCAGGGATTTTACCACCTTTCAGACACCCTTTAGGGCCTTGAGGTTGGTAACCCTTCCAATAGGTTGGACAAATTCTATACAAATCTTCCATGATGATATTACTTTCATCTTGAAGGATGTGGCAGTGGGCTTTGGAATCTTTCAAGAAGCTCCAAACAATTCTAAGCAATGCACTTGTCCAAAGTCAGGATCCATCACTCTGAATGAGAGGGAGGCAAGGTTTCCACAGCCTAAAGAGAGCTCTATAGTTTGATGAGGGTCTTGCAGGCCAACAATTATTGGTTAGTTGGATGTAGGAAGCTTGTGGTTGAGACACATACTAAGTACTTGAAGGGAATGCTAAGCAATCCTGGAGTAGGACCTAATGCCACTATTATGAGATGGATTGAGGGTGTCCTATTCTATCATTTTACTCTGAGGCATGTGTCAGAAAAAACCTTGAGTGTGGATGGCCTGTCAAAAAGACCTAGGCAACCAAGAGATAAAAAGTATCCATCTGTTAATTCAGAGTTGGTGGATCAATCAAAGACAATGCACTTGAGTATTTAGCTAAAGCCAACAATCAACCAGGTTGGGAGGATGAGGAACTTTTAGCACTTGAAGAGTTTGCTGATCAGATTGATACAAGAGGTGGATATCTACATACAGTAGCTACAGAAGTGTCAGACCTTGAATAAGAACTCAACAAGGCAAGGTTGCAGGAGAAGGACTTTAGGAAGGCAGTTTTAAGTCAGTAACAGTCATTCAGAATGGATTCTGTAGCAGTACTAGCCCTTGCTTGACCTCTTCTACCAAGAGAAGAAACTGGGGAGGATAGAGAAGCTGACTGGCAAACCTACTTGGAGCATAGAACAGGAGGAAAGAGTAAGCAATGGGATAACTTGTTACCAATTGTACAGAGTTGGTTGCAAGACCCAGGCAGAGAACCTGAAGGATTAAAGGATTGAGAGCCAGACAAGTTCAGGAAGTTTACAAGGCAATTCTTCTTTGACTCAAAGGAGAGACTGTACAAGTGCAATTATGAGGCTAGGCACAAGCTAGTAGTCAATATTAACAGACAAATGTCTATGCTGAAAGCAGCTCATGATGCCTTGGGGCATAGAGGGGCTTATGCAACCAAAATGCTGATACAGGAATGCTTTTTGTGGCCTGGAATTAATGAAGATGTGTAGTGGTATGTTGGGACTTGTCACAACTGCCAGATCAGACAGAAGATGGTGGTGAATAGAGCACCAACTGTAATCTATACACCCTCTATCTTTTGAACAATACACATTGATACAATGCATATTACTCCAGCTTCTAATGGCTGCAAGTACATT
>JABCKS010025081.1:0-27863 GCA_018851325.1 Termitomyces sp. DKA19 | reverse complement strand
CAGGAGGCTTACAGTTTTCAGCCTTAATAGATGGTTTATTTTGACTTCTGGTGTTTTGTATGTTTCCAATGTTGTGACAACATCATATCAGTGTCTATGAGAACATTGTTAGTATATGTTGAGGATATAATATATCCTCCATCTGGAGTCCACTTGATGTGGATGTAAACATTAGCATAAGATTGACAATGTCCAAGCTTTACAAATGTTCTGTTAAGTTCAAAGAACCAATTGTTTCTGCCATTCATCATTCCATAAATTGTGTAGTTCATCTGGAATACTGTATTAGTTTCAGGGGTTTTGTAGTGGTCCTCAAACCCCTCAGGAATTTTGAGGTAGTTTTTCCCTTGAGGTTTTACATTGAGGTAAGCACTGACAAAGTCAATAAGGCCAAGTTTAATCCATGAAATGCAATGATAGATAGGAGTATTCTTACAGACTCATACCTCACAACTGCTGCAAATGATTTCTCATAGTACTCTGCCAACTTCTACATGAATTCTTTTACTATGCTTTGTGCTTGCCTTCTTAGTAAGGTTCTATCTCCATTGACCTTTAGGTCAAAGACTCATTTTGTCTTTATGGTGTTGACTCCTTTTGGGCATAGAACTGGTGGTACAACTCCTCTTTCATCCCATCTGGCTATTTCCTTATCTATTGTGGGTCTCCATAGATGGCATCTCATTGGGTCATTAGCCTTATTGAAAGTTTTGTGGATGAACTGGTTTTAAGGTTCTAGAGGTAATCCAACAGATGTAGCAGTGAGTACTCCAGGAACATTAGTGAAATGGTCATTGTCATTGGTGAGGTTGGTGAGTACTGGTAGGTCTCCATTCAGTCCAGTAGGGCTTTGATTATTATCAGTTTGTTTGGCCTCTTTTCCTATTGTAATGCTAGCAGATAGATAATGCAAGGGTGTGATTTTTGTGGAGCTAGTGGTAGTACTAGAGTTGGTAGATGCTCAGTTGTAGGAGTTTTTGGTGTTTCATGCATGGATGATGGGTCTGGAGGGGAGTCAATGATGATTGAATCAATTTGCTTAGGAGCAGCTGGATTTTCTGACAGTGGTGTAATGACAAAAAAATCATAGTTCTTGTCATCATTGTTGCTCTCAGTATTGTACTCCCCCTCAGCCATGAGGGAGCAATGGCCAGATCCTTCCTTGAACTTTGTGTACCATGATTAAACAATTTTGCCAGTTTTGAGTATCAGTACTCAATACATTCCTTTGTCCTTGATTCTGATCAGTCAACCCTTAATTACATATTCTCCTAATTTTCCCCCCACCTCTCTCCTTTGATATATGCACATAGGCTATACACCCCCATATATGTATGTGCCCCACATCTTGGTGCTCTCCTATCTACATCTCTTCTAGTATAATTTCAGGATGATGAGCCAAAGGTAATCAGTTTTCAAGCATACTTGGTAAATTCCTATGCTTGGGCCCACCATTTTGCTGGTAGTTTTGCATCAGTAAGCATTGCTCATACTGCACTGGTTGTGACCCCAATTGACCTTTCAGCAGTACCATTGGATGCAGAAGAGTATGAGACAGTTGGATCAAACATCAGTCCCTCCTCTCAAAAGTATTCCTTCCATAGGGTTACTATAGAATTTAGGTGCATTGTCAGTGCATACAAACACCATTAGCCACCCAGTTATTCTCTCCAATTTGGCTTTGTATATTTTTAAGGCATATAGTACTGCTTTAGCAAGCTGATTTGAAAGGAAGAATATGCATTGATGTGATAATCCCCAATTATGGAACTTCATTGTGTATAAGGCCCCTCCTGTGGACTTTGTGCAAGCTGTCCCCCATAGATCAATGTTTGTAGAGCAGAGAACAATAGTCTTATGTGGTGGTAAGCCATCATACAGCCATTTTTTCATGTTCACAATGATACAATCTTCACATTGGCCTAAAGTTGTCCCCTTTGTAATGAAGAGACCATCCACCAGTTTTGTAGCTTATTCAATGTATGATGGCCAAAGTGGGAGAGTCAATGATGTTATGTAGCCATGTCTACAGGGCTCTGGAGTGATTGAGCTGTCAGCACCACCAGTACAGGTACTATAAATAATCCTGATATTAGATACATCCTATTTTCAGTTCCTCCATAAAGACTTTGGCCTTGTTGAAGAAAAAACAGACTTTGTGATCCCCAAATATGGTATGCCATCCAGCTAGATCAAGCTTACTAATAGAGATTAGGTTGGTGGTCACATCAGGAGAATGAAGTACATCCTTGCATACCAGGGTATGTTCCTTTCTCTAATAGATCACTCTAATAACAATCTTTCCTATCCTAATGATTGTGAAGCTTGCACCCTCTTTCAAGAATTGACCAATTAGTTTTGCAACAGGCTTATAGTCAACAAATACCTTCATAGCTTTTGAAAAAGTGGGTTGAACACCCTGAGTCAGCAAATGAACAGGATTCATTAAGTGGTATATTATCAGCAGCTAGGCTGACACATTTGAAAGATAGTGCATTGTCCATAAGGATTGTCTCCAGGATCTCTGTGACACAAGCTGACAAAGCAAAATAGTTGCCAGGTGCAATACTTCCATTGGCAGTTGTGGACATGAAGTTGGCACTGGGTAAGGATGCTGTGTACTTCCCTTTCCACTATAATAGGCATTGACCTTGCTTACTACTCCCTTCCTTGAAGCAATCTGGTTGAGTATGGCCAGTCCTTCTATAGTTGGAGCAGGCTTTATCCAAGTTTGGCTTCTTTGACAATCCATTGACTTGTGCTTGGAATGCATAAATTGTCATTTCAAGTGCTTTTACTGTGTCAACCAAAATCATATTGTTTGTGCCTGATGTGTTTGATCCAGATCAGTTTTCAATGCATTTCTTCAAAGTGAGTCTGCTATTGTGTATTAATATGACAAGCATATCAAAGGGTATACTCTCCAAGAATTGCTTACAAATTGTAAATTTGTTAGGAAATATAGCCATGTTTTGAGCATTGTTGAGCAAGGCATTATAGAAGCCTTGTACCTCCTCTTTGACTACATAGACCACATTGTGGACATCCTGCATTGTTAAGGGTTGTATAGATCAATTGTACAATCTAAAGATTACATCCTCAGATCTCCAATGGGACTGTGCCCTGTTGACATATATTACATGTTGCAGATACCACTTCAAGGTACCTGCAGCTAGAAAGTCCATCAATATTAGGACTTTCTTGCATTCATGCTCATCTCCACTGTACTGTGCTACTACATAGAATATGTAGATACTTATCAGTTAATCTTCAAGTTCACTGAACTTAGATGACCCAGTATATGGAGTGATCATCTTCAATGAATCACTCCTTTTTGGCTTGAGTCCTTCTGATATAGCCAGACAGATAGCAAGCAACTGTTCCATTACTGCTCTTAGACAATCATGTATTGTCTGGCAGTGATATTTATAGACTTTCTCCACTTCTAGAGTAGCAAAGTGTCTACAATGTTACAGTGGCATTGAGAACTACTATGGCTGTCTCCTGAGAAAGACTGTAGTCTTCCTCTATTCAGCTCCATATCTCACATTATCACTTCCATCCCCCACTGGACCATAATCTAGTCCTCCAGGGTCTGGAGGGCCACCCCTTCTGGGGGTGGTGGTGGTCCTTGGCCAGGGAAAGGTGGTCCTTGGCCAGGTAAAGGTGGTCCTTGGCCAGGGAAAGGTGGTCCTTGGCCAGGAAAAGGTGGTCCTCTCCCAGGTCCTCCACTACCACCTCCTGGACCAGATAGTCCACAATGTGGTTTGGAGAGTGTTAGAGAAGTATAATCACTTTCAGGTAACTTCTATCCCAGGTCACCTCCACCTCCTCTATTATAGTAAGACTAGCTAGGAGGGCTACTTCCTCCCTAGTTGGCCTGCTGTAGATGCACTGCAGAATTATTCCTTGTCCCATCCCAGGTATCTATTACTGGAGAGCAAGACTCTCACTTCTCTATCTTAATTACCATAGTACATTCAGGCAGAATATATCCCTCTGACCTTAGAACATCACTTCCTGGTCATCTGCATAGGACTGTCCAAAGTCCTCCATATCTCTATTGCAGAATTGCTGCAATGCAATTTGATCCTCCCAGGTCAACACCCTCCATATAGACCTAGCAGGTCTATGTCACACTATGGGCTATTCAACCATAATGACTAACCTTGCCTTTGTTAAGGCCAAGTTGGGAGTGACAATCATCCCCAGAATAGCCTGTTTAGCTATATAGTTATGCAGCATTTCCCTAGGCTGTTGTAGTGCCTACAGAAGAGTCAACACTTCATTGGATGGTGACAGAGAGGGCAGGCTGTCCCCTCCTACAAATAGCAAAGATATTGGAGATGATGTCTGGGACCTCTGTAACCTCTTCTGCTGGAGGTACTCCTGTACTTCCTGTACAAGGAAAAGTATGTAAAGTTCTATGAACTTTACTGGATCAGTTGGGATGATCCCATCACTCAAGGATTACTGAATTGTAATATACTTGACTACTCTTACAGTTAAGCACTGCTGAGTTGAAGCCTTTAGGACTTTAGCTTAGCCTTGCCAGAATACTAACACCCTCTTATGGAGGATGTTATTGGGATGTGTCTCACCATTCATATCCAAGGTGTTATCTACATCCTCAGAAATTAGTTTAATAAATGCTGATAGACCCAATGTATGCAGGTTTAGCATAGGTTCAGCTCATGATCATACAAGGCTGCAGGCCCTATGAGACTCCTTACTAGTACTCTTCAATAGAGTTATGTTACCCAGCTCTACCTTCAGGTATAGCTGAGTAGAGGGCACTCTAGTGCCCTCAGTAGTGATCCCAGTCTGACCACCATATGGTGGTTGCAAAAGAGTGACTGCTGGCAGTCCTCTTGACATCACACTACTTTCTCTCTCTACACCATGGGTTGACATAGCAAAATCCACTGTTTCATGTGGAGCACTCTGTCATCCTCCATTGAACTCTGATTTGGAACCAGGTCTGAGCACCTGATCATTGATAGTCACTATAGTACCCATTGAGGAAGGTGTATATTAAAATTTTTAATGTTCTGATCACAACAGGTGGCAGTGAACTTCTTTCTCATAAGTTTGTCTTCTGCTTTGCAAATGAGTAATCACTCATTTGAGTTGAAACAATGTAATGTTTCTGTTATGGGTCATGCAGCTTACAATTTACATGTCATAACATAAAACCAGTTGATTCTGTCTACAAAAATGTGAAGTAAGGTGCTGCCTTACACAAGTACAAATAGTGTAGTTAAGTAGTGTCAGGTGATGCTACAGACTATAATAGTAAATAAATAATAAAACTATATGTATACTTTAATGAACATAGCACAGAATACAAGAGTAATGGCCAATCCATTACAACAAGTAAGTACAAAGTGCTGGCACATGAGGAGGCACCAATCAAGCTCTAAGAGGGCTAGGCTACAGGTCTTATATCCAGTAGGCACCACAGCCTTGCAACCTCCAAGTTAAGCCTTTGCCACCATTTCAGTCTAGTCTGGCACAATTAGCAATTGCATCCTTATTGTTGTCATCAATATCAGACTTACTAGCATCAGTGTCCAATCTTCTTGCAGGTTTGTTTGTTGCTTGAGCAGTAAGATACTGTTATAAATGAGGCTCTCACTATAGAGGCCTATGCAAGAGTCAGAGGCACATATCACACTAGCAGTTATTTGTAAGGTGGAACTCAGCAGTAAAGATCTGATATCAGTTGCACCTGTCCCTGGAGATGACTTCTGTTGCTCCAACTGCTAGCCAAGTGCTAGCATCTTCATACCATGCCCCAGACATGGTGGATCTGTTGAAAACATGGTAAGGCCAAAAGCCTGCATTGAATGTATCAAAAATGGAAGTAATTGACTTTCCATCCAATGTGCCCACTCAAGCTGGTAAGGCTCAAATGCTGTTTATGAACTTAGTAGTCATGCTGTGCCCACCAAAGCAACTCAATGTGGTAGTCCTAGCTACAGACCTACACACTTTCTATATAGTATAACAGACTAGTTGCAACTATTAAGAAAGAGAGGGCTGCAGCTGCAGCTATTGCTTCTGCTAAAGAGAAGCAGAAAGTAGCTTCAATGCTATTAGATAAGAGCAACTATGGTCAGTTCAGCTCTGAACAGGAGCAGGAGTTGGATGAGGGCAAAACACCCAAACAGTGCTGAAAGCATATATAGAAGAACAGGTGAATTGCCATAAAGAAGGCAAATGCTGCAAAGGACAGCTTGAACTAGTGCTATTACACCATCATGGATTATTTGGGATGCATTCCCAATGGACTTGGAGTGAAGGTCCAGAGACTGCATGATGTCAAACACCTTAACTCATGTTTCAGAGGAGCACTGGGCAATAGCTACTATTATTTGTCTTAAACAAATACTATGCTCATCAGGGCCAAATGCCAACTGTGTAGCTATTTATAAGTTTAGTGCTAGTCAAAAGGCAGCTGTGCCTAAGAATATAGTATACAAGTTTGCTCTGCAAGGATTTCCTCACACCCTATATGAGCTCAAAAGGCTCTACAAATATTTTATCAATAAGCATGTTCCTCATTGTAACTATGGAGTCACATATATGTTTATCACCAAACTTGAATTGCTTGCTCAGTAAACTGATGAGTCACTATACAACTGAATGATGAACATATTATACCTCAATCTTACCAACCAGAACCTTGTTAATCCTATATAAGGCTAGAAGACCTGGTCCTTGCAGAATGACAATATATTCCAGTGTTTATGCACACTAAAGATAATGGTACAACTGCACTATATGTCATATATATACCCAACTCAACCAGGCCATTCAAGCTGGACCAAATTAGGCAGTAAGCACTAGTCTATGGTTGTCCTGGCCTTAAAAGCACCTGGCAGGGCATTATATTTGACTATGCATACTAAATGCACTGGCAAACTCTCTTTTGCAAGGAAGACTACAATTGTATATTGGCTGGCACTAGTGTTAGTGTGCTTTGAGTACCATGAGGCTATTGCCTTATACAAAAAAGCATCCCTTGTTTATTATATCATGTGATTGCCTCTACATGGTCTAGCTATATACTGTTAGTGCATTTCAACTGTACAGCTACAACAGCTCTACACTCATTCAGCCTACACTATTGTTACCAAGTGCTCCATGGGAGCACCTTACTAGTTCTATCTTGGACTGGCCATGTAGTATAAATGGAGGGCATGTAATGAATCATTACTATATATAGGTCATACTTACACATTTAAATGCATATTAGATAGCTCACCACTTATATAAAGGTGACATCTTTTATTTCTATCTAGTAACTAGTCAAATCCAATATTGCAGTCTGATCTAGCTATTATATGATA
Organism: Termitomyces sp. DKA19; assembly: GCA_018851325.1. Classification (NCBI taxonomy): domain Eukaryota; kingdom Fungi; phylum Basidiomycota; class Agaricomycetes; order Agaricales; family Lyophyllaceae; genus Termitomyces; species Termitomyces sp. DKA19. The sequence goes on along the minus strand of JABCKS010025081.1, from coordinate 20,508 downwards.
ATACAAGGTTGTTCTAGTCTTATAGCCATGGCTACACAATGGCTATAACAATTTGGCAATGCTTAGCAACTTTTTCCCAAGTTTAGTAACTTATTAGCATATTGGCATCTCTTATAACTCTTAATAATAATAGCAATACTTGTTTATTAACTTTTCTTTTATAGTCTCTAAAGCTAGTCTAAGATTACTTTGTAGCACTTCATTTGATATTAGATATCTTTTTATTTCTATATTTCTCACTTATATCATTGATATAAATTCAAAATTTGAATTTTTAAAATAGGATCAAAACTTTACTCTACTAAGTTTGCTTAGAGAAATCCTTATACAAAATTTCAACTTTTATATATAGCAATAGAAAATAGTCTTTTTTGATTTATCCTTAATTCAAAGCCAATGTTTGAATATATATAAGGTTCAATTCAAATTTAAGTTGTAAACCTAAAGCTGAATCACATTGTAAGGCTAAGTATCTCGTTGTTTATAAGACTCAATATATGTCAGGTTCCACTTGCCTTCCTGCTCAAATTCTTTTCTCTTTTATAGCATTCCTTTAGCACATAGACTGCTACAAAAGTGGGACAATTTTATTATATTCTACATAGTTGTCTTACTATTCTTTGTACTCTAGAGCACTATGAATAGTATACCTTTCAAGACCACATAGTCTGTATCTGGACCTCTTTTTCTCTTTGCTCCATCCTCCCATTTTTTTCTTTATTATACTTAGGGTTTTTGATGTAAACCAGTATGCTAGCAAAGTTAAGTGAGGTCAATTTGTGTAGTATAGTATATAGACAGAAAGAATAAAGATAAGGAGGGCAGAATGATTCCTTGATCTGACTGCTGGGTTGAGCAAATACTGCTATCAAATATAAATTTTCAGTCCACAGTAGACATAATCATAATCATGTAATTAGCCTCTTAGAATCATATTCTTTTATCAATATGTCAACTATGCTGCTGGCAAGTCAATACTAGCTTTACTTAGAGCTTTGTATCTACCATCTTCAACAATTATAGCTTACAGTTTTCAGCTCTTTTCAAGATAAGACAGACTCTTATTTATAATGATATCCTAGCCAGTCTCCAATAAGAGACTAGCATATCATTATATGCCAGCTAGCACATCTTGCTATTGCCATCTATTATTTATCAATCATATTCTATTTTTGCTTAACTTACACCTGACATTCTCTATGTTTTTCTACTTATATTTCAAATTACTTGAATCACTACATAATACTCTTTCTACTTACTTATTATTCATGTGCTATGTATTTAATGTGCCTTTTTTTGCTAGGTATACTTTCTTGGACTTATAATATACTTTCCTGGTCTATTATGAGCTACTAGCAGACCTTAGACTACAATGCCTGCCTCTCTTGGCTATATTACTTACTGATATTAAAGAATTGTACCAAACTTTGCCTATCTCTGCTTATTGCTATGCTTCAAAGCTTATTTCTAATACTAAGGTCTCTTTTTTGCCATTGCATCTGCTTATCAACTGACTACTAATCATAGCAACCTTGTTTAGACAAGTATCCATCTATAGATACTTTATTGTTTTACTAGTTCTAATGCTAGTACTTATGTATAGCTAGCTTTTCATTTTTCTATTGTCTCTTGTTTATTGTTAAAGACTTTATTAGTCTTAATAACCTAGTACTTGCCCTTTTTGCTCATTAGTAATCTAGTAACTCAGACTAGCATCAGTGACCACTCTCCTCTCTTCCTCACAAATTCAACACTGACATATCTTAGCATTAGCTCTCTAGAACCTTGCTTGTTTGCCTTCTACTAATATAGCCCCCTTGTATTTCTATCCACTAGCTATTTCTTCTTAGTGTCTACTGTACAGCAGCTAGATAGCAATAGACTACATTATTTGAAGCCTACCACAAGGATTTATTCAGAAAAAAATACTGTTAGAAACTATGCTCAAGTAATATGTTGCTTGCTCATTGTAGCTGTTGGCTATAGATAGAACAATCTTGCATGTTTTATGCAGTAGCTGAATCAGACTAAAATATTGGATTAGACTAGATACACTATTCCTTATGTAATCTACAGAGGTGTGTCAAAGATGTCTGTTGATGTCTAACTATGGCTCAATGCATAGTACATATGCAAAACACAAGATAATAGTAAGCTTGCTGGTTACACACCCCCTCTTTAGACTATTGCACAGTCCAGATCAGAAATGTTGAGCCCAAGACATGGGCTTAATGTGTGATTACAAACTGTGAGTGCCAATGCTCTACTACTATAACACATTGCTACAAGTGACAATTGTCTAGACAATGCACAGTTACCCTATGTTCCACCAGACATATCCAGGCTGTTCAAGGGACCCATTCTTGTCCTACTGCCTGTGATGCAAGTGCTCACTCCTCAAGTGCACTGTCAGTGCAGAGTATAGACAAGAAAAGGTGTCAAGTATGCTATATATTTACTTCATATATAACAAATTACAAGAAAACATGTGCTGTGAAGTGCACAATCTCATCAGTAACCTGTTCTGAGTTAACAACTTGATGTTACATAATATATATACAACATTATAGGGCTTTTGAGCCCTTTTTCTTGCTCAGTGGTGCTCCACCCACTTCCATCATCTTTGTGCCCTCCCTAGTTATGACATCATTTGCAGAGAGAACAGGCTCCAATTCTGTCATTGGTGAGGTCATTGGACCCCCTGCAGCAGTACCATCTATGATAATATAATTGGTTAGTGCAATGTTAGTCATAGCTCTAAGAGTGGGCATCATACTGTGTACCAGTGTTTACTTCCATAGCTGACCCACATTTGGGTCCATTCCAATATAATAATAGAAGCCATTAGCTTCAAGGAAGACTCTAGCAGCACTCTCTTCATTGTGCTTAAACACAAGGCAGTAGTTATCCTCCTCATTGATCTCTTTCTATCCATCCTGCTGAGGGACTGTAGCTGGCATTCTGTATAATTAAAGGTGCTCTAGGCACTCATCATTCGCTTCCCAGAAGAGGTCCAATAACATTGTTGGCTGATGGAACTGCTGTTCCAAGTAGACCACCTTATAAGTATATGCATGGTCCACCTACTCAGGTGGGATATGGTTGTATAATAAGACACAAAGCATGTCATTATCAGAAAAGTTTCATAACTGATCATCAGGTATGTGTATATGCATAGTCCACCTACTCAAGCAGGATATAGTTGTATATTAAGATGCAAAGTGCATCATCATCAGAAAAGTTCCATATCTGATTATCAGGTACATGAACTTAGTAAACTGTTAGCTGGGCCCCTTGCTGGGACATAAATGGTTGTTTATAAACCTTGTTGAAGGCAGTTATTGCCTTGCAATACAGTCCCAGGCACACTATAATGAGCACTAGCCATTGGACCAGGACAGTTTTTCCTGTGCTGTTTGTGCAGAGAGCTTGGCAGAGGGTAAGCCCAAATAGGTCATGATGGGGTATATGCAGATTCAAGTAATACTTGAAGAGCCACTCAAGCTTAAATGGGGTGCTGGAGAATCCTTGACATGCAAACTTATAGACCATTATACCTGGCAGTTTGGCTGGCTGGCCAGAACTGTACTCATATGCTGCTATGCAATTGGTGTTGGCACTGATGAGGACTGCATTGGTCAGGTACAAATAATAACAATAGGGGCCAAGAGCCCTACAGAAATATGAGTTGAGCTGCTCAACATCAAGCAGCCCCCACACCTTCACCCCCAAGCCATTGAGAATGCAGCCTGAAAAATCATTTTGTACCTTATGCACAAGGGCAGCCCCAGCCTTGGTCTTGTTTGCCTTTTTCTTGGTGAGTTTTTTATTTTATTGTACATGCTGGAAGCACTGTGTAGGCATTTTGCCCTCCTCTGCCTCCTCCTCATCTTCCAATGGTGACTCTCCATAGTCACTGTCATTGTCAATCATGGGCACCACCCACTGCTTTCCTGTATTAGCTGCAGAAGTGGCTACCAACCCATTGTATTGTACAGGTGTACATAGGTCAGTGGTCAGTAAGACCATTTTAAGCTGAGAGGGTGGAGCTAGAAACATTGTGGCCTTTATAAACAGTAGTTGGATAGGCTCTGCTCACTCTAGAATGTTGGCTGGAAACCCTACAATTTCCAGCTTTGTTATATTCATGGGCAGTTTATACCCTTGGTAAGGCTTTAGTGGCCCTGACACCTCTGCAACCTGGGCCAATGTTACCAGTTCCCTAATTGAGAGACCTTCCATTCACAATCCAGAGGCACTATCCAGCATAGACACATCTAGATACTCCATCTCTTCCTGCATTAGTGGGACATTAAACATCTCTTTATCCTAATATTTCAGTGACAGCTTAGCTAGGGGCACCTCTGGTGTCCACAGGACAATTGGTACTGGCTTTGTAGGCATGGCTGAAGGCCATACAGGCATTGCTAAAGTGGCTGCTCCCAGCATAGATATGGCTGTAGGCCATACAGGCATTGCCAATGTGGATGAGGCTGCCACTAGCACTGGGTGGTCTGCACTGGGCACTATTGCCCAAGCAACTTCCACTAGTTGTGGTGGTTGTGGCTTAACCCATTTGGGCTCCACACTCACTCCCTTGTATGATGGGACTTTGTGCTTTGCAGGGTGGTCAATCTGCTCCAGTGTTGATATGCACTGCCTTTTCATGAGCTTAATCTGGTTGTCTTGCAAGAACATTGCTGTAGGGGGCATTGGCTGCCCTGCTTCCTCCAAACACTGCAGCAGCACATCAGTGCCATCTCAGACTACACTTGGGGTTCAACTTCCCTCCTTACTACAAGCACCACAGTGCATGCATACATTGGCCCCAGTGTCTGGTATTGGCTTGGCCCTGGCTGATAGTAGTAGGCACACCTCTTGTATTTGGCACTCATAGCACTCATCTTCCTCATCCACCTCCATCTAAGAATGGAGGGGCATCTTATATGTGAGTGGCTAGTTACAGCCTAGGTAGGCCACAGCTACATATTGCTTGTTTGCTGGTAATACTGGTATAGAATGACCGTGCAGGTCATCTCTCCTTTCTGGAGCTCTGAAAGCTCTGTCCAGGCTTAGCAGGGCCCTGAGAGGCCATTCTTCTCCTTAAAAAAACAGGAGAAAGAAAAATCTCCAAAGTCTGCCAGTTGGACAAACATATAGAAAGTTCCAGCTGCTCAACATGTGGCATCAACATTTGCTATAGTCATGAGACCACACTGCCAATTCATCATTTGGACTTAGCCAAATTATAGCCTCCCAGTGCTCCACATGCTCTATGTGCATCATACAAGGTGCCTAGGGCATTTAACACCCTGCAATTCCAGATATCTATCTATTGCTGCTAGCAATTTACAGTTATCCAGGGGCTCCCATGTAGTGTCCCTTAAGCTCCACTGCATCTCAAATTTGAGGTGCCCAGACTGCATCCAGCAATGACCAATAAGGTCATCAACAAACCACTCTTGGTTGTCAGCTATGCCATAATCATATTGTTCAGGTGTTACCCAGTTCAGGAACAGTGTATCATTGTTTGCCATATATAGCCACAATAGCAACACATGGAACTTTGGCATGATATGCCACACCTATAGTACAGTCAGTAATACAAGCACATGGGCTCAGCTTCCAGAACCCTATATGGTCCCACCCATTTTGGGCACAGTTTACTAGCCTGTCCCTTGGGCAAAGTCAAGTTCTTGGTGGATAAATACACCAAGCTACCCTTGTTGATTGCTGGCTCCTCACTCTGGCAATTATTAGCATGGCATATCTGAAAGACATATGCCTTGATAATCACATTATGTATCAATGATAAATTCATCAATGCATTCTGTGCAAAATCCTTGACTCTACAATGGATCACTTCATCAGTACAAAGTTCCCTGATCATTGATGGCATGTAGCCATTGTTGAGCTCAAAGGGAGCATATCCTGTAGTCTCTGACACACTCACATTGATTGCAAATTCAACCAGTGGTATACAATCCACCCAGTCCTTCTGGTTAGGATAAACAAATGCTCTGAATATTTGTACAACATTCCAATTTGTGCACTCTGTCTGACCATCCATTTGTGGATGAAAAGAAGTTGACATGAGCAACTTTGCCCTGAGCAGCTTATACAGCTCCTTCCACCATTTGGAAGTGAACTTAGAATCTCAATCACTTACAATCAAACTAGGTAGCCCATGTAGGTATACTATCTCCTTGAGATAGTTCCATGACAGTTCCAACACCTTTGTTGTCATATCCACTGGAACAAGGTGGACCCTACTGGATATGCAGCATATAACTATCCAGAGGTAGTTAAAGTTGTGCAATTCAGAAAACAGACCAACAAAGTCCATACCAATAGAGTTCCAAGGTTTCACTAGAACAGGAAGCAAATGCAGCTTCTCTGCTAGTTTCTGGTTTGACATCTTCAAATGATGATTCACATGTCACACAGAATTGCCTTGTTTCCTTGGCTATTTGTGGCCACCAATATGATTGATACACATATTTGAGCATCTTTTTGTATCTGAAGTGCCCAACAATGTTATGGGCTTGTTCCAGTATTATTGTGATCAACAATCTCTCATGAGGTACACAAAGGACCTTTGTGCCTCTGGTGTTCACCATGTAAATGAGCTTCTGCTCAATGACAAAGTGTGGGTACTCCTTGGGTTTGCCAAATATCTCAACAAAGAGAGTATTTTTCAAGTATCCTTGTCAGATACATGCACACAGTTGCACATCTCCTGGATCAACAGCTTCAGGACTAGAATCAGACATTGATAGGATGCTTCTTGATCTCTAACTCCCATCATCCTTCTGGGGTCCTGGCAGTTTTAGGTCATAGTCAGTGTAAATTTCATTCTTCTCTCCTCATTATACTGCACACCCATGCCCCTCCCATTTCAGAATCACTAAGTTTGGTAGCTTTAAGGTTGGCAGCTAATACTACCAGCCCCTGTGCCCTATGTGCCCCCCTCTCAGCCCACCTTCCTTTAGATGGACATAGTAAAAAGAGGTGCATCTTACACTCACTAGCTTCCTCCAGCATTAGGTCCAGATGCACTCCCAGTTAATGACTATATATATGTCCAGCAAAGGGTCCTCCAGAGTGTGCATGCAGTCCTGGTCTCAGTGGACCAGGAGGATGACAATACTCCCAAGGATATCTTGTTAGAAGGAACAACCCACCTTTGAGACCTCCTCAACCAGGTCCTAGTAAAGATTGACACACAATTGGTGGGCTCATGCAATGCTAAGGAAGGGGAGGTGATGCTGCCTCTACTGGTGATGAGGGTCATAGACATGAGGTTGTTGGGGCAGCAGTGTATATAGTCTGGAGTTTAATACTACTAATTCTGCTTGGTGCTTTTATACATATGCAGACAGAGAGTGAACTATGTTGGAGGACCTATTCAGGTACTCAATGGTTGTCCATCCAAAAGAGTATGTTCTCATCCCCTGCTTTGTGCCCTGCACTAGGCACTTTGACCCAGGGTCATATGAATGCCTCAATACTGTCAAAAGCAATAACAGCCTCCTTCACAATTCCATCCTGTCAGCTTCTTGGCTCAAGAACCCAGCACTGTGCTCAGCTACCTAGTCTGTAGCAACAATCTGCATAATCTGCTCTGACTCTAATATAGCAAACAACATGATAAGGGGACATGTATTCATTGGTGGTTAACAGATAGTTATCTATAAGGACCTAAAAGAACCAATTTAGTATAACAATTGCCAGCAATATGGATACATGTGTAGCAAATGCAAGGACACTGTGAGGTGTGCAAGGTGTGCTGAAGTGGGCTACAATGTACTAGGGTGCAGTGCAGCTAAGCTGAGGTGTGTGGTCTGGTGACCCTAACTCTACTCATGGGAGTGTAGACAGAGCCTACTCATTCTTCCAGAATTGCTGCCTAGAGCTAGATCAGCATCTGTCAGAGATTAGGATGCCATACTTCCTGATGGAGGACCTCTCCTCATAGGTCATAGCTCTATTTATCAGACCCTCCAACCCAGATCCAGCACCACCTCCTAGGCCTGAAGTTGCATCAATGGACCTGTAACCTACCCCTTAACTAGAAGCAGACAGCAATATTACTGGTGAATCTTTGGCTCCAGGGCAGAGCTGGGCAGATGGTCACCCTAGGCAGATAGTTAACCTTGATGAGTTTGGGTTCACTACTCAGCCAGGGCCCCAGGACTTGCAGAGGACCATGAACCATCTATCCAGCCCCCAATGATTTATAGGAACTCATAATCTCCAGAGAAGCTTAGAATTTAGTAGCAGAACACCTGCAAGTCTGATGCTGCACAGGCTGCAGTAATCAATATGGCTAATCCAGAGGATTGGGATGTAATAGCTATCCAGGAACCTTTCCTGGACAAAATCAGTAACACAAAGGCCTCCCACTTTTGGAGGGTTATATACCTCCATGACCACCATTGTGATGGGAGCACTTGCTCATGTTCTCTTATGCTGATTAACACTAATATTTCCACAGATTCCTACAAAATCCTCCAGGTCCCCTTCACTGATGTTTTGGCTGTTCAATTCATAGGCAAACATGGAGACTTGGAGATCTACAACATATACAATGCCTGCAAACACAATGACTTCCTTACAGCTCTATCCACCCATCTATCTCAGTATCCCTGCCCATCTGATTCACTGCACCAGACTAACCAAGCACACAAAAGTGGTATGCTGTGGTTGAGTGACTTTGATCAGCATCATGCACTGTGGAAATCACTAGACAATAGATGCCTCAACAATGCCACTAAGTTCAACCAACTGCTACTTGATCTAATCATGGACTATGACATAGACATGGCTCTACCAGTGAGAATCCCCATACTACAGACTTTGGCAGAGAACTGAACTAGGCCAGACAATGTATGGTGCTCCTTCATAGAGGCTAGTTTGGTGATTTTCTGCAGCATAAAGCCCAACCTCAGGCTACCTGTCACAGATCACCTGCCAATAATCACAGTAGTTGAGCTCCCCATTTTATGCACCTTGTCCCCTCCATCAAAAGACTTTGAAGGGGCTTCATCAAAAGACTTTAAAGAGGCTCCATCAGAAGACTTTAAAGGGGCTCCATCAAAAGACTTTAAAGGGGCTCCATCAAAAGACTTCAAAGGGGCTCCATCAAAAGACTTCAAAGGGGCTTCATCAAAAGACTTCAAAGGGGTTAATTGGGTGGCATTCAGACAGGCTCTGGAGGAGCAAATTGACATGCACCTACCCCCTAGCAGAATTGAGTCTGAGGACAAGTTTGACAGTTGCATTTCTGACCTCTCCTCTCTAATACAGCTTACTATCACTGACAATGCTATTATTCCAGTGAAGAGGCCTTGCCCCTTCACCAAATGCTGGTGGAACAAAGACCTTGCAGAGCTCAAGGCTCAGATGCATAGAGCTTGTAATAAGACTTACAAATACTATAACATCCCAGATCCATGATGCACCTGGTGGTGCATAAGATCAAGCAAGCCTGGCATTCAGGTAAAGTGGCTACTGCTCTATTCCTCAATGTGCAAGGAGCATTTCCAAACACAGTCCCAGAGTGCTTGCTATACAATCTCAGGGAGAAGAGTGTGCTATTGTACTATGTCTCACTGGCAGGGCAGATACTGTCCAACAAGTGCACTCAGCTCAAATTTGATGACTACCAATCAGACTGGATGGCAATAGACAATGGCACCACCCAGAGGTGCCCCCTATCTATAATTTTCTATACCTTTTACAATGCTCCTCTATTACTAACATCAAACCCTAACAGTTAGACAGAAGCTTTGATTGGCTTTGTGGACAATGCAATATTCCTAGCAATGGCCAACAGTCTAGAGGAGGCCCACACCTTAGTTGCAGACATGATAGAGAGGAGCCATAGGGGATTTGCTTGGTCTCTTTTGCACAACTCTCCATTCAAGCTAATAAAACTTGCACTAATGAATTTTCCCAGATCTCAGACTGATGCAATCCCACCTGACCTCTCAATTACCTGCACCAATCCAGATGGCAGCACAATATCACAAATGGTATGCTCTGTAGGAACATACAGATACCTTAAAGTGATCTTTGACTCCTGCTTTAGGTGGTCTATGTACATGCAAAAGGTCTCAGCCAACATTGCTTGGTGGTTGCAACAAGTTGCATGACTTTCATACAACTCAAGAGGTATACCAGCTTATCATATACACCAACTCTATAACATGGTGGCAGTGCCTACTTTCACCTATGTAGCCAATATTGTGAGCAAGGTTTTGAAGGGTAGGAGGTGGACAAGTTTGGTAGCTGCCACCAAGCTCTGCCCTACCCAGTGGTGTATAGCAAAGCAAGTCATAGGGGCATTAAGCACAATGGCCAGTGACCTTCTTGAGGTCCTTACTAACTTGCTCCCAATTGACCTCCTCTTTTGCAAAGTACTGACACATGTGGCAGTTTGACTGGCCTCCCTACTGGATGCATACCCCCTCAACAGCACAGGTAAGAGAGCAGCCAGCCAACTGGTGCACCACCACAGATTGCCTCTGCACAACTTACTGCACTTTACAGACATCAGCCTCAGTACAATCAAGAAGGTCCTCCCTACTAGGAGAAACTGTAATTACAAACTGGCATTCTTAATGTACATTTCAGACACCAGGGAGGAGGCTCTGGAGGCCATCTCAACTTCTTTTGACAGGGCAGCCATGGCAATCTTCTGTGACAGCTTGTGCTTGAAGGGAGGAGTGGAGGCCACTGCAGTCCTGTTTATAGATGGCAAGGAGGTTACTCACTTGAAGTACCACCTCAGCTCAAGTGCTGAGCACACAGTTTACAAAGTGAAGATAGTTGAATTCTCACTAGGTATTCACCTTCTTCACACCCTTGACTGCCAGCTGCAAGGCCACAACATTATTGGCAGTAACAGCCAGGTGGCCCTCAAGGCCCTCAACAATCAGAGGCCCCATGCAGCCCATCACCTCCTTGATAGAGTCCATTTAGTGGTGGAATCCCTTCACAAGAAGCAAGATTAATTAATCAATCACCACTGTAGACAGGCCATACTGGCCAAGGGCAACAAATGGGTCCCCCAGGATTGCAGGGCCATCCATCTCCAGTTTCACTGGTCACCTGGTCCATAAGGGCTTCCATTTCAATGAGAGGGCAGATGAACTTGCAAAAGAGGTGGTAAAAGACTCTTTAAGCCCTGGCCATGACCTACCCCCCTTCCTCTGCAGGCAGCTGCTCCCAATCAGCATTCCTGCCATTTGTCAGGCCAACCTTGTGGCCACACAAGTCCTCTGGAAGAGGAGGTGGAGAGTAACAGCCAGATTCAATTGAACACTGCTATCTAAGGGCTACTATAAGGATGATTGAGTCCCTCCCCAGGAGATATGCTGTGGTGCTCATGCAACTCTGGTCAGGCCATGCCTTCCTCAATCAACATCCATTCTGAATGAAGCATGCCAAATCACCCATCTGCCCTCACTGAAATGACCTATCCATTGAAACAGTATAGCACTACTTCCTGCAGTGCCCACACTACATATGTGAATGCTTTATCCACCTGACATGGCTGCTGAAGCACAAAGCTGAATCCTTAGCCTTCTTGCTCCATGATCCCTCTACTCTAAAGCATCTGTTTAGATTCATAGATGCTACCAAGAAAGAGATTCAATCCCCTGAAGCCAAATAATGGCTTACTGTCTGCAATGCCCATAATGCCCCAGAACTCCCAGGGCATTAACCAGTAAATGCCACTTGCCACTGATGGATGCTGCCCTACTTGCCACCATAATACCTCTGGCAACCACATTATTTTAATTTTCTAATATCTTATATACATCTTATACTAACAGCACAGAGCATCCCACCTCCTCTACAGGTACCACCTTTGGGTCAGTCCTTAGGATGCCAGCCCCACTGCTTGTCTCACCCTTGCCCCTCTGGGGGCCCTTCTTGCTCTCTCACCTAGCTGACAACCCACTAGTTTTCCCTTTATAGACCCTAGGAGGGGAATGCAGCCTAAACAGTATTTGGAAGCAACTGAATTTTTCATTCTCTGCATATGCAAGGGGGAAAGGATCCCATAGTTCTTGTAGCTTAGACAGTCCATCATAGGTACTGTGCAAGATGAACACCAAGTGCTCAGGGCATGCTAATGGATAAAAAAAAAATCAGACATCTCTAGAGCCTGTCCCACTGTCAAGTTGTCCTCACTGGGCAACAATTCTCTCTCTGGCCACACAGCAGCTGATTGTGCATCTGCAAGATCTTGAGCTTCCAAGGTCTCATACTTCTACTTGCTCTTTGAGCCCATTGCTACAGTGCAATTTGCAAGCCTGCATGGCTTAAATCTCAATATGATGTTCTTCTATTTCCTGGAACCAATATAAGGGCAAGTCTTTACCCTTGAGGTCAATTTGCTTGTCTGTTTGGATAAAGTCATGGACATTATGAACATCCTCATACATATCACTCTTGAAGTATTGTGACAAACAATCCATGACCTTATTTAATTCCCCCTTGACATATATTATGTCAAACTAGTACTATGATATATAGTCAATTCAGCAATGCTGTCACAGAGACAAATGCACCTGCATCTTGAAAAACTTCAAGGCCTTGTGATCCATAATAATATGGATCCTATAGCCCATCAATTTATCCTCCCATTTCAGAAGAGCTTCCAAGATCATGAGTGTTTCTAACTCATAAACTGCATAGTTCTGTTATGTGGTCGTGAACTTATGCAACATAAATCCTGCAGGTCTGCAGGTTTGCCAGGTCTTTTCTTGGCCAAATATGGCCCCTATGCCCATCTTTGATGCATTGCAAATGAGCCATATTGGCTTGTCAATATGCAGGTCAATTAGCCAAATAATTGGCATTTTGGTGCAGATTTGCTTGATCAACTTGAAGCACTGCTTATGTAGTGGTTAGCAGTGGAATGGGGACCCATTCTGGGTCATGGCCATGAGAGGACCAGTATAAGTGGTCACATCTGGTAAGAAATTACCTATGTAGTTAACTAGTCCAATGAAACATTGGGATTCATTGTAATTATGTGGCATTCACTACTTTCAAGTACAATCAAGTTTATCTAAGTCTGGGTGAATACTCTGTGTGTCTATGACATGCCCTAAGCAATCTATGCTCTGTGCATACAATTTGCACTTCTTCCATTTAAGATACAAGCTTGCTCCACATAGGCATTCAAATATGATATGTAAGTGCTGCTTGTGCTCCTCAATAGAGTCAGAAAATATAAAAATATTGTCTAAGTAGACATGCATAAACTTTCCAATAACATCTTGGAATATGGAGGTCATTAACCTCTGAAACATTGCTGGTGCATTGCAATTGCCAATTTGCATAATGTTACTGACAAACATCCCCATCAAGATTGCAAACACAGTTTCTGAAATGTCCTGTACATGTATGTGTACTTGTTCATAGGTTTCCATCAGGTCAATCTTTGACCTATACTTTGCCTTCATGAATAACTTTCTGGTCAGAAAGTGGCAATCCATCCTTAATGGTATTGCCATTGTACTGTCATGCATCCAAAGCAGTTCCAAAGTGTTCCATCTTTCTTGGGAATACACAACAGGGGTGCAGCTTGCACTGCTGGCCATGGCTCCCACCACTTGGCATTAATATAGCAATTTGTCTTGTCATGAAGCTGTTCCTGTAGTGCTTGCAGACAGCAAGGCAAGTGGTACTTGTATCACTTGGTCTCATCTATGAGATTAATCTCAGCTGTCATTTCTGATGCAATTATGGAATGTCATTGTCTGAGAGGCCATGAGCCTTCACTTTCCCTTTGTCTATACACTTCTGACATAGTTGACCTGTAGATTTGAACTGTTCTCAAAGTATATACAGATGTGCTTCTTCAGTGTTTTCTATTTTCAGCCTTAATGGAGGCTTTGACACCATTGAACTCCTTGACCACTGTGCACTATTCACTTTTAATGACTTACCATCAAATGTTATATCCAAGGGCTCTGATATCTTGTTGTTGTACAGTTGACAATACACTTCTCCAGTGGGTCAACATGACCCAGCCCACTTCTATGCCACTATTGAGGCTACTACCTCATTCCACTCTGGTGGCATATGTGGGTCATATGCCTATTGCATGTCCAGTGGTGGCACTGGTCAATCCTAAAAGGATCTTATACTGTCAGTTGTTTCTGCTATGCTTGTGGCACTCTGTTGTCTCTCTTTGACCTCATCTGTTACAAGGTCCTCCACCTTCACTCTGAAGCTAGTTAGTTGACACACTAATAATTCTAAACCTACTTGTTCTCTATGAGTATTTTCAAGTAGATAAGCCTTGTCAGGCTTCCTAGCAGCCTTCCTGTTAACCATTACTGGCTGGTCTGGCTCTTCCCCCCTTTCCAGAGTTCCTTGAAACTCTTCCTCAGACATCAATATTGCCTGCAAATCCACTGGTAAGCTGGCCATTGGACATTGGAGCCACTTTCTCATCACTTTCCTCTACTATTGCATTTCTGTGACTTTTTAGTCAGTTGTGACCATCATGATGCTTCTCTGTGGCCCTGTACCATTGTAGATGGCCATCTGTGTCCACCAGGACAATCCTCTTGGCCTTCAATGAAACTCTGTTGACTATCACTTTATTATTCACAAAGTTGAGAGATACCTTATTCTGTCACATAAACAGTGTACCAATAATCATATCATAGCAATCAAAGTTTGCTATGTCCACATACTCCTTTGTCAATGATCCTGACATTCTGATATTTACCTCCATGCTAAATTGCATGACAACATGATTCCCTACAGCTCCCAATTGAAGCATCAGTGGCTCCATCAACTGATGAGCACATATTGCATTCATATGAGCAAACTGGGGTATAATGCCCATAGTCATACTCCCAGAGTCCCATAGCATCCATGCTTCATGGCTATTGACCTCCACATAGGTCACTAAGCACTCCTTCTCTTGAGGAGTATACTGTGGTCTCTGCAGGTTATTAGCTGCTTTCTGAAGAGTAACACATTGCATTCAAGTGTGTATATCCTTTTGATGCTCTATAAGAGCAAACATATGCTCCTCCTTGTCATTATAAGCATTGTAATTGTTGTTATATATGTCTAATGCAACATATTCATCTCTGTCAATCTGGGTGCTCTCAATGTCATCAACCACAGCCTGTCATCAACCACAGCCTGCTCCTCTGCCTCTTGAGGAGCTTCCTCATCTTCAATGAGTTCTACTTGATCTTCTCCAGTGATGTTCCTAGCATTGCTCTCCACTGCCACTGTATGGGCAGCTCATAGTTGCACTCTTGACACCTTACACTCTTTAGAGTAATAGCCT
The DNA here is from genome assembly GCA_018851325.1 of Termitomyces sp. DKA19. Taxonomy (NCBI): domain Eukaryota; kingdom Fungi; phylum Basidiomycota; class Agaricomycetes; order Agaricales; family Lyophyllaceae; genus Termitomyces; species Termitomyces sp. DKA19. The sequence goes on along the minus strand of JABCKS010025081.1, from coordinate 5,171 downwards.
ATCCAGCCATAATTATAGCATCTCATTGCACCACCACTAGGCTTGTGGCATATGTCACCACTGCTAAAGATGACTTTGGGAGGGCCCACTTGTGGTGGAGCATCCCACATTGCCTTTGCCCCTGGTTGACCCATTCTAGGCCCAGGCTAAACCTCTCTCACTGCTAGCACATTACTAGCTGAGCCTAAATCAGGCCTTTGCTCAGCTGGTAGTGTCTGTTGCACTATAAACTGTGGGTTGCAGTTTTGTTCCATCTTAGAACACTTTACCAAAGACATTGCAACATTCACAGGTCAGCAACTTCCTTGTGTGCAACAAGAGCTGTGCTCATTGTAATAGGTTGCAGTCTATACAGACTGCTCATAGCATATTGCATACACCAAGAAATCAGTCACAGTGTTGACCTCCAGTGACAAATTGTTGTCATATATCAGTATGCAATGTATCTTAGTAAGTATTCTGTCAAGGAATGTCTTCTGAATGGTAAATTCATCTGGGTAAACAGCTATGTTCTGAGTATGACACACCAGGTCATTATAAAAGGTCTGGATGCTTGTTCAAGTATCACACACTGCAGTCCAGAAGGCTTCACAAGCCTCTTGCATTGTTGCCACATTTACAAAGTGGTTATACAATCCAATTAGGACCTCCTTGAAGGTCCAATCATGCTTATCCCTGTTTATATGCAGGACATGTCAGTGGAACCAGTTCCACACCTCCCTATCAATGAACTCATGGAGCACAAAAATGTGCTCCTGGTCCATATCATCTCCACCATAGCAGCAAGCTGCTAACTGGTAGCAGTTGGGAAAACTTATGTTCTCCAGCATATGCTTAGATATGCTTTCCATCAGCTCAATGAAGCTTGACCCTGTCAGGAAACTTGAATCTGACTCCAAAGGAGTCATTCACTAGACAGTTCAGGCAGTTGTGCATATGGATCTTGACTGCCTCATTCATTCCAGGCATGCTTGCATGCAAATCATGTAGTGAGAGCAATGAACATGCCTTAATTGTTCAATACAGTAGCTCCTCCATCCTACATTTGGAACATGGAGTCTGAGGAGCCCAAGGCATCAGACTATCTGTTCAATAACTAGGGGGTTGTCAATTGTCCTAACACTCTTGTCCATCTTGGTCAATATTATGATGACCATTTCTATATTTACTGTAGTGTTCATCATCACCACTTCCATCACCTGGATCTCTGTCTGGTTCTCCAGTTTTCATGGTAAATTATCCCCTCATATTGTCTACATGTATAACACCTTCATACCCTTCAAACACTACACCCTGGTCATCTATTAATGACTTGCCATGGTCCTGCAAATCTTGATTGCATATACATTGATAGTTGACACAATCATTCCAGTTGTCCACTAGATGGACTTGTTGTGTAACATGTCATGGTGTTACAGGTTCACCTGGAATGCTCTCTTTGCATTCTTCTTTCTTGATCATAATGCATCTGAGACATCCTTACTTCAGGTGACCCTTTCACCTTGTCCTCACCTGCAGGGTTAGACATTGTCATTTCCAGATTGGATACTGCCCAACAAGGCATGCTGCTTGTATTTGCTTGCCATTGTGTAGCATTCTGACATCTGTCATAGTCCTGTTGGGACTCATTTGCCTGTTGAGTGCATTAAACATATCCATCACTTCTGTGATGTCTGGTGCTTATTGATGCAATAGTGCATTGTAATTTACAGACTCAGCCAGTGTGGCTGTTGATGTTGCAGTCCCTCAGGCTGCCTTATACTTAATATACTCATTGAGCTTCAGCTCAAAGATACAAGCAAAAAGTTCAATATATTCTGTCAAATCAGCCTTAGGTACATGCTGGCCTCTACCAGCCAGTAAGTGTAAGTGCTTTACAATGTAAAGCTGTAGACTCTTCTGCATTGATTCTTTTGTGACTGTTGGGAAATGGTCCAGTACCAGTTGAAGCTAGACTGATAAGGTCAACAGCAACCTCTTATCCTCCTCTTCATCTAAGGAACCTGAAGAGTCTAGTTCAGACTCTAAGTCCAGAACTTTTTGAGGGCTCTTGTGCCCCATCTGTAGCACTTGGCCACCTCCTTCTTGCTTCTTTGTAGTCAGAGGCACCACACACACCATTCCCTTAACCTGCTCCTTCTGTCCCAGCCCCATGGCTGGACTTGCTCCCTGATGTCATGCCATCTGCTTAGACAGCATCTCCTGTCCTCTCTCAGCTCCTTGTTCAGGCTGTATTGGTCTGAATGGGGTACTATGTGCTGGTGCCCTACCTTGCATAGTGTCTGCATATTGGACAGAGTCACCCATATCTCCCACTGTCTGCCTTGAGTTATTGGGCAAAATCAAGTAGATCAGTGATGGTAGATTCATCACTGCCATTGATGATGCTGATTTATCCCCTGGTCTAGCACTAGGGTTCAAGATTGACTTCATCTATGAAACAGATAGCCTCTCAGGCATTCCAAAGCTCTTGTTCATATTGTGAGTGCTGTTGTCCTCCTGTTTCAGTGGGGGCTGGTACTATGATACTGAAAGCATCTCATCAGAACTAGAGCCAGATGGTGGCTCCAAGAAACCAGGTGGTTGCTCTTTTGAGTCAGCCATGGGAACAAGATGTTGACATGGCAGATACAAAGCTCAGAAGTTTGATGAGGGGTGTCTATATTGGTAACAAAAGTCCAGAGTCTAAAGCCAATAGCAGAAGATTAAAAAAAATATAGCTGTTGGCTACAAATAGAACAATCTTGCATGTTTTATACAGTAGTTGTCAGACCAATATATTGGATTAGACTAGATACATTGTAAATACAAGATGTTATCCTTACATATTCTATAGGGGTGCATCAAAGGTGCCCATTGATGTCTAACTACAGCTCAATGCACAGTACACACATGAAACACAAGATAATGGTAACCTTGCTGGTTACACTTATCAACACTTTGCTACCATCTCTCCTTCTTAAAATTCAGCCTCTTGCATTACCTTTTTTAGACCTCACCTTTCTAGAACCTTGCCAACAAGCTAGACATTGTTAAATATCTGTTAGATATTAATGAACTCTTAGATGACTTTCTGGAAAGCTTTGTCAACAACTTTCTTAATGTTCCCCTCTTACTGGTAATCCTGTTAATTTGCTGACTTTTTTCCTTAATGCTAATTCCATTCCTGCCACATTTATAAATCCAGTCATTCTCTTTTCTAGTCAAATACAACAATCACTGTGGACAAAAATTATATTTCTTATTGTGTGCATATGCTAATTTGTAATGACTCTACCCACACTCAAAATAGAATGAAAGTCACCCAAATGAGCTCACTGAATACCTCTGCAAGCTTGAATACCTGTTTACTGACTGCACTACTGTGAATAATACTATAAAAAAGAAATATGCTGCTTGCTACACTTCTTAAAATACTTCTAAGACTTGGCTTTGTTTGCCAGAGACTAGCAACACTATCCTAGCATCTAGTGATGTAGAACTTTGAGCATCCCATTATCCAGACATTTTCTGACAGTCTTTTTCTTCTCAGTTGCTTTTCTGATTATTAATTAACTAGCTCCTCTCTAATGGCAAACTCTATCAAACTAAGGAGTGTCATACATTGTAGCAAATTATCCCTACATTGCTTTGGTCCAAAATCACCTGCCACCTCAAGATCACCCTCGACCATTACTCTGAAGACCTATAGGAAGTTGAGTACATCTTGAAAGGCACTAAATGGGTTTCAAAGGGTACTAACACTGCTACTGGCTTAACAAAGTCTATTACCATGTCTACTCCTGACATGAGGAGCTCAGTGGGCTCAGCCTGCATTATTGACTTTCTTAGGGAGTCATGTGATCTACCAAGTGCAAGGTTGGGGGTTTGACTCCTGGCTGAGTGCACCTGTTTGGAAAATACTTTGGACACCATATGAATTATTCAACACCACTGGGCAGCCACCTTCTTCACATGTTGTACTTGGGGCTTGTTATACAGGTTATCAATCAGCACTGCTTACTATGTCATTGGTGAGAATTGTACCTGTAACTGCCCAGCTATTGCCCATGTACTAATGCACTCTTCATTTCTCATTTTCAGAAGCTATTCCCACTGCATACCAGCTGGCTTTCAATCACACTGAACTGTGGATGGGATGTATAGTGGCTTTGGCATACTGACAACAGTATATTTCTGAAGGTTGAGAGGAGACTTACTGGGGAGATGCTTCGGCAGGTGGATCATGATGCATGACTCGCCATTCATAATACTCGACTAACCTGAGAATTCAGACAATAGAATCATAGCCTGTTGAAGAAGTTATACTGATGTACGATTACTTTGCATGCAGCATCCTTCGATTGGCATAACATCTACTACCTTTTCACTGTACTCAACGTAGCTACAACCTAGCCAGAGGCAAACGTGAGAGTTTCATGGATGGTACCTGTTGAGTCAAGATGACAAAGTGATTCTATATTGGTTCTAGATTTTGTCGATATACAAAGCCACCTGTATTAGATCCAGAAGTGGCAATCTTACAGAATGAATGGAATCATAGCGTATCGTCCACGTGGGTACTCCTTTCCAAATTCCTTCTTGTAAATCTTGTGCTTCTTAATGGCCCATAATGCCATCTGTGTGGTCGACACAGCTAGGAACACCGTAGCTATGATACAATGCCCAGGTTACAGATTAGCACACCAGGAGTGGAAATTATGAATCAGTAGAAATGCCTACCAGCTACACTTCCGGTCATCACGGTGACAACAGTCCACGCCAAGGTCTCGAAAAAGTAGTTGGGACAGGATATATGTGAGAAACCGTAGCCATAAGGAATAGCACGGACACGGCTATTAGCAGGTCGCAAAGAGCGGAGCGTGAGATGAGTATAGAGGTTGGAGAGTTCTGCGAACTGAGATTGGATGGTCAACTAAGGATCGATAGAAGAGAAAGAAGACAGAAGCGTACCATCCATAGTCCTGCCATTACCCATAAAAAGTTCTTGTCACTGCGAATACCTTCCGCGATGTAGGATGAGGTGACAGAAAACATGGGTCGGTAAACGTCATAGGCAAGGAAGAGCCCTGAGGGATACCCCAAATCAGAGGGACGCATGAGAAGAGGTGGATGTGCAATGAATCACCACTCAATATATGATAATGGGCAGAGCTAAACAGATTTAATGT
>JABCKS010025080.1:0-27954 GCA_018851325.1 Termitomyces sp. DKA19 | reverse complement strand
CTAAGGTGAAAAATTCTGTTGTAGTTAGGAAAAGAGAAACTAGGACCAATAGCAGTGGTTCAAAGTCCTTTTTGCCTAATCCTGAAATCTTGCTCAGAAGAAGAAAGCTTCAGACTGAGAAAGTACTTTCAAGTTTCCAAAAGAACTGTGCTCTACTATTCAACCAGTTTCTACTGCATCTACCATGGAACCAATTGGACGTAAGATGCCACTGCCTGACAGCAGGGATATACCTAAGTTTAAGCATACTGAACCTTCTGAGGTTTGACACTTTTTCCAAAGGATGATCTCTCTGTTTGAGCATGCTGGAACAGAGGGAGATAAGGAGAAAAAGAAGAGAATTTTAGATTATGTGGATGCTCAGACTGAACAAGAATGGCTGGACTTTGATTCCTTTGGAGATGACTATACTTGGTCTGCCTTTGAGAAGGAGATTAAGGAGTCTTATGCAGAAGCAGTGGATGACACAGATAGTGTTGCAAACCTGGACAGAATCTGCAGAGAACATGCCAGACTGAGTAGGAATGACACCATAGAGATCCATTCTCTAATCAGGAAGTTTAGGGCAGAAGCTAAGAAGTTAGCTAAGGTTACTGGGAATGAGTCTCTGGTAGACAAATTCCTAGGATGCTTTACCCCAACCCTTTGCAGATGTTGTTAGAAGATTAAACCTATACAACACAGATATAGTAAGTCCTCAGTCTCTGGATAATCGACTGTGTTCATTTCCTACCTATACGACATGGATATAGTAAGTCTAGGTGTGGTGTAAGTATTGTTTCTGGTTGTATAAGTAAGTATTTCTAACTCACCCTCAGTCTCTGGATAATTGACTGAGGGTTCCTGTATCATCTCATACTATATAAATATACATTTGTCCATTGTCTCCAAGACAAAGAGGTCAGGGTGGCCAGGTGGCCAGGTCAAAGAGGGGAGTCCTTTGTATTCCATCAGTCTGTGCATTCTTGTGATCCATGCTCACAGTGTTGTCCAAATTGGATCTCAACAGATGTCATATAGGAGAGGATAATCAGTAGATATATCCACTACAGGGATCCTGCTAGGGACAGGTATAAGGACAATAAGTATGACTTGTCTGAGGCACTTACTGTAGTGGGGACTTTAATAGATGGTGCTACTCTGAGGAGCTCTAGAGAAAAAAGAGTAGAAAGAGTGGACAGCAGTAGCAGACAAAACAAAGAGGAGGAGGCAGAAGAGAGAATGGCTCATCTATAAGATGCTGTAGTTACCATTGGGAAACAGATGGGGAGCATCTAGAGTGCTATGCAAACCTTGCAAAACAGCCAGCCAAACATGCACAACACCTTCTTGAATACCAGAGGAAACCAGAGTGTCAGAAAAGAGGGATTCTCCAGCTCCAACTTCTGGGAGGAGTGCTGGTACTTGTTTATATTGTTGGCAAGCTGGACATAGAATCTCAGAGTGTGAAGTGATCAAGGCAGACATATAAAAGGGATGGATCATCTTGCCAGAAGGCAGAACCAGACTACTCAATGGTTTTCCCTTGCCCAGGGATCCTGCTGGTATATCTCCTCATGTTAGACTAGTGCAGATACATGATAAACAAGTGAGCATGTACTTTGGATGGCCAATAGATGACCAGTCAGATACAGTCACTTGTTCTACCTATGTAAATGCAGCTAGGGACATACCCGGACACTTCATGTGGCACTGTCTGCTAGGCCTTGAGGTATGTTACCTCTCTATGGTGGAGCAGGAGGAGCTTCTGCAGCTGTTGGCCATAAAGGATGCTGCCAGGGATCCCTTGCTGGATGAGCTGGCACCATGGAGGAGAGTGGCACTAGTGCCCCCCTCCTGGGTCTGGAGGAGGATTTTCAGCCAAGCAACAGATGAGATGTACATCTCCATCACCTATCACTAATAGGTTCATGTGTCTGTTGATAGAAAATGACATTGCTTCTCTTACTATTAATGACTCTAAGACAAAGGAACCTTAGTACCTCCCTCCAGATGTACAAATACTAACTCCAGATTCCAAGCTGAGCTTCTGAAAGCCCATTAGGCCTTATCCATGCTGCACCACCTGGGAATGCCAATTACCCCAACAGTACATGGTAGCCACAAACTCCTTAACAAACTCCTTGCACCTTGATGTAGAAATTAAGACCACAGACACCCAGCAGGCCTGCAGAGTCACTACCCTCCTGGAGAGTGGTGCCATGGGATGGTTCCTGGACTTGAAGTTTGTTAAGCACCACCATCTGACCATGCAGCCACTGTCCTAGCCTATTCCAGTGTTCAATATTGATGGCATGCTCAATAAGGCCAGGGCCATCAACTCTGTAGTTGATCTCATCCTCTATGCCAAATAGGCAGTCTTCACCATTATGAACCTAGGCACGCAGGACATGATCCTTGGATTCACCTGGCTTCAGGAGCATAACCTCAAAGTAGATTGGGCCTGAGGCAAGGTGACCATGAGGTGGTGCCCCTGAAGATGTGCTACCTGCACCATCAAGGTGAAGGAAGAGTGCCAAGCTGAGGTTCAAGAGCAAGTAGCCATTCAGGCCTGCTGAGCAGGCCATCTCCCCTTTGCAGATCTGGATCTTCTGGACCCCCACACCCTTGGCATTGCCTTATAGAGAGGCCCTCTACAAGGACAACCAGAGTGGTGGCAAGGCCCTAGAGAAGGATTGGTCAAGGAAGTTTTATGGTTTGCATAACTCAAAGTCCCTGGACAAAGCAGCAGAGATTGGAGATTGAGTATATGCCACTACCCTACACCCCCCACCCTCAATTGTGGAGATCCAGGCTAGCCAGACTACCTCCCAGCAGTTGGCCTAGGTATTTGCATTGAACTCTGCACCTCAGAAGTTCCAGGACATTATACCTCTATATCTCCACATGTTTGATGATGTGTTCTCCAAGGCCTCCTTTGACTCACTCCTGGAGTGCAAGCAGTGGGACCATGCCATCAATCAATACCAGACTCCAAGCCTACAAACTGCAAGGTCTACACACTGGTGCTGAAGGAGCAGGATGAACTCAATGCCTTCTTGTAGAAGAACCTAGCCTCTGGTTGCATCTGCCCCTCTAAATCCCCTATGGCTTCCCCAGTCTTCTTCATCAAGAGGAAGGATGGCTCCCTCCAACTGGGTCCTTAATGCTATGATGGTGAAGAACTGCTACCCCCTCCCCTTCATCTCTGAGCTCATCAACAACTTTCTGGGCACACAGTACTTCACCAAATTAGATGTCTGGTGGGGCTACAACAGGGTACAGATACAGGAGGTAGATGAGTGGAAAGCTGCCCTTGCAACTAACCAAGGATTGTTTGAACTTCTTGTCATGTTCTTCAGACTCACCAATGGCCCCACTACCTTCCAGACAATGATGAACAACATCTTCTAGGACCTGATAGCTGAAGGCATAGTATGCATATACCTCAACAACATCCTCATTTACACTAAAATACTGAGGAGCACCACTAGGTCACATGCATTGTCTTGGAATGCCTCCACCTTCACCAACTCTACCTCTGTTAGAGAGTGAATCCTATATGACATAATTATATGTAAGTCCTCAGTCTTTGCTCAATTGACTGAGAGTGCTGATAACATGGCATGGTATATATATTTCTATTTTATCCATTGATCTTTCAGACAAAGAGTGCATTGGCCAATGTAACACTGAGTGCTTTTTATTTCCAGGTCTGGTCCAATGCTTGTAGTGAACTTGAATGCCAGATCACAATACTCCTCACTGTAAGCATTAGTTATGAAGTCAAGCTCCTCTGTGTGTGGAATCCTGTATTCTAAGGATTGAATGCAGCTTTGAAAATTGTGGGGAATGTAATGCCTTAGTGAAGATATTGGTGACATTGTCTTTAGTATTTATGTATCAAATGGTGATTTCCTTTGAGGCAATGCACTTGTGCAAGAAGTGATATTTGATGTCAATGTGTTTAATTTCTTGATGTAGCATTAGGTCCTTGGATAAATTCATAGTGGAGTTATTGTCACAGAGAAGAATAGTGGGTCCCAGTGGAGTGTAACCTATTGCCATCATTAGAGTATGCAACCAGATACATTCTTAGGTGGCTTCAAAGGCAGCCATATACTCTGCCTTACAGGAGGAGGCAGCAACTGTACACTCTTTTTGTGTGGACCAGGAAATTACACCTGAGCTGAGTGTCTAGGCATATCCCTCTATGCTCCTCCTTGTATCTAGGCAATTAGCCCAGTCTGGGTCTGTGAACTCTAGTAGAATGACTGTCTGGTTACCTCCAAGAGACAATCCCAGTGTTTGGGTGCCCTTTAGGTAGTAAAGGGTCCAAATGGCAGTGTTTCAGTGAGTCCTAGTATAGCAATTGAGATATTGTGAGAGTTGCTGTACTACATATTGTATGTCTGGTCAAGTAGAATCTGCAAGCCATAGGAGGCCTCCCATGAGGCAACAGTAAGGCAGTTGGGAGATCTTTTTGCACTCCTCAGTGGTAATTCTGACAGGTCAGCATAGTGTAGTTTTGTGCCTGGATCCATGGGCATAGATAATGGCACTGTGTCAGACTATCCAAACTGCTGGATTATTCAGTCAATGAGAGTGGTTTGAGAGAGATGTATTTTGCATGTCTCATAGTTCCAGTTTACAGCAATGCCCAGGATATGCTTGGGCACTCCCAAGTCTGCAATCATCTGAACTTCTGCCATTTGTTGTTTGAATTCCTCATTTGCTGTTTTTGTGCTAGCAATTGGTAAAAAGTCATCAATATGCACTCTGACAATCACCACACCTTTCTCTGTTTTCCTATAATATAGGCATGCCTCATATTCCAGCTGAGTGAATCCCCATTTCTTCATCTGTTCATCTAACATCTTATTCCAGATCTGACCTGCTTGCTTCATGCTATACAGGCCTTTCACCAAGCAATATACCCAGTCTTCTCTTCCCAACTCTTTGAATCTCATTGACTGTTCCATATATACAGTCTCCTCTTTAGGTAAGACTCCATTTAAGTATGCTGTTTTGACATCAATTTGATTTGTGTCCCATCCTAAGAAAGCTGCTAGGTGCAATAGAATCCTCCAGGATTCTGCACACACTGTAGGTGAGGTGGTGTCAGGTCTGGAGTACCTGGGAGCTCATCTCCAAGAGCAAGAACCTGCTAGTCAGTTAGTCAATGACTGGAAAGGGAATGTACAAATGTTCCAGGCTTGATCTGGGTGCTAGGCAATGTTCCAGGGCTTTTAGGGCAAGGGCAGAGGTAGTTGAAGTCTGGGGGTGGTCTGCAGACTGAGACAACTACACCAGAGGATTGAAAGAGAAGAGAAGATAGATAGATTGAGCAGGAGTAGAAGCAGAGAGAGTAGAGAAATGAGAAGTAGACAAAAGTATGTAATATCAAGACTACCAACTGACTACAAGGTTCCAGAGTTATATACTTGAGGTCTCTGGGGAGAGTCAGGAATGGAAGGGGGTCTTCAGGTGAGCAGTGCCCTCCCCAGAGCTTGGCCCCTATCATAGCAGGGCCTGAATATGGTCTGAAGCAGGCCCCAAGGGTGAAGTTGCAAGGCAGAGTGTCTTGAGGTTAGGGTGGCTCCTGGGGATGCATCAGGACTTGGGAGGATGTCTTGCTAGTGATCTGGTGATGTATAAGGCATGTTCTGAGGGAGTTGTTGGGGTTGGAGCTTGGGAATAAACAGGTTGGTAATCCAATGCCATGCAGATTGTGGGCAGGGTCTAGGTAGAGGGCAGGGACAATTGAGAGCTGAGCTGGGGGTTTTTGGGTAGATGTCAGAGATGGCAGGGTTGTTGGAGAGTAACTGGCAGGGTCCTGACATTATCCCCCTTTAGGCATCAAGACCCTTGAGATGTAGTGGGTGTTGTTGGTCCCTGGAGTACCTATGGGGGCTCACTTGATCTCCCAGAAGTCTTTTAATAGCTTGCCATCTGATTTCTCCTGAGGTATTACAATGTCTTCTGACCACAAGCATAGAACCCTGACTCCTCTGAGTACTAACAATATGGCAGCCTGGGTAGTGTACAAAGTGTGCCAGCTGGAGCAGGACCAGAGGTAGGAGAGGGAGGTGGTGGACTGCCTGTTTTGTCATGCATACTTGTTCCACCTAGTCTGGGGAGCCTGGCTAACAATCTGGCAGAGCAACAGGAGCTGCAGGTGACTGCCTTGGGGTTCCAGGCAATCCCTGAGCTGCAACATACCCCAGTCAAGGGAGGAGCCCCAACTCAGGCAACTTCCATGCCATGGCCTCCTTATCAGAGAGAGGGGTACCCATTGTGGAAGTGGTGTGTGGTGAATTGGCCAGTAAGATTGGCCCTGAGTTGCTATTACAGGGCTAACCTCTTCTCAGTGCAATGCCTGTTGAGTCCACAGGGGTCCCTACATCCTGCCTATGCTGGGGCACTCCTAATAGGCCTAAGATGTCTGTGATGAGTGCTGAGATCAACACATTCAATGCTTGTTCTAGGCTCACTGACAGAAGGGGTGGCAAAAAGGGGAGGCAGTCCCTGGTTCAAGTACTCTAGGGTGCCTAATAGCCCCATGTCAAGGTGGTGATCAAGATATGGGCCCCATGGGGGTGTCATCTGGCAGTTGAGTCTTTGGTGGGTGTAGGGGCAGAGTGAGTGAGGGCATTGCCAAGGGTTCAGGGCTGTGGGAAGGGAGCACCCAGTCCCTTGATGGCATGGTTGCTGGGCCTAGGGGTCCCCCTATTCCTGCCCTTATTGGGGTCCCCTGGCTTGAAGGCAGGGTCCAAGCATCACTGTACATCTTTAGGGGAAGCTCTAGGTCCCAAGCATTCCTGCACTGGGCCCTCATCATTGTTCTTCTAGACCCCTACACCCTCAATCCAAACATTTTTCAACTCTCCCAACTCTTAAGTGCTGTTGTCAAACAAGATTGCCAGCCTCCAGGAAGAGGTGGCCTGCCTGCAAGAGGTTGAAGTAACCCAGCTAGACCAAAACCAGTGTATAATGGTACAAAACTAGGAGTTGGCCCATGAGCTGACAGTAAGGATGAGGGAGTTGGATGCCCTTTGTCAGATGTACAAAGCATTGCAGAAGCAGAGTTGGGAGGAGGAGTTGGAGTCAGAACAGGTGGAGTGGCAGGAGCAGAGGGCAGCAGAGCAAGGGTGATGAGGAGATGTTTGGGGGTGTTATCTAAAGATGGTGGGAGCTGGCAAGCAGAAGGGGCTGGGCCTGGGGCTAGCTTGCTAACCAGCAGGTGGAGCATTGCTTTATGTTCCTTGGTGAGTTCTGTTGTATCTTGTCAGGCTCCAGCTCATCCCTTCAGGGTATATTTGGGCCCATTGAAGTTTCTTTGACAGGGTTACCACTGTCCAGGCATTCATCCAAGATAGTCTTCAGCAGATTTGCCCAGAGTACTGCCTTCCTACAGAGATCAAGTAGGGGATGGAAGAGTTTGAACACTTGGAGGAGGTCCATTGCTGGCTGGTGATGGGTCTGGAGGGGCCCTTAGAGCAGGAGATGCAAAGCCTTGTGGACTCCCTACCTATGCTTGATGACATTTACAAGGAGACTCAGGACATGCTAACAGCAGTGCTCCAGGCGGGGCATATATTATCTGGCCCTCCACTGGAAGAGGTGGATATGACTACAAAAAGAGACAATGGGGTAGAGGTGGTTGATCTTTGGGAGGCTGAGAGAGAGGCCTGGAGAAGGGCAAAGGAGAAGGGGAGGGTGGTTGGGTGAAGGGGAGTGGGATCCTCACTGGTTGGGGTCTGTACTGCCTTTTCTTGGTCCTGGCCTGGCCTGGATAAGATGAGAAGATTAGATGAGATAAGACCATGTGATAGGAGGGGCAGGATAAAATGGTGCAATGAATAAGATAAGATGGGGTGAGTAGATAATCAAAGGGGGAGGGGAGAGGAAGGACAGGACAAGAGGGGGGGGGGGAGGATGAATGGAGTAGACAGGAATATGCAGGGGGGGAGTTGAATCCCCTTCAAGCTCAGGACAGGGTTATGCCCTAGATGGCTCTGAGGTTATGGCTCAAGCTATGGGTCTCAGGGTTTTTGGAGGTGGTCTTGGTGGAAGTCCTAGAGGGCTTTGGAGGTATTCCAGAGGTGCCTTAATAGTTTCCAAGTGTTGTCCTTAGGTCCATACCTAGTCCACCAGATAAGGTACTCAGTCTAGCCATAGTGGTGTTGGGAGTTGAGGATCTTGCCAAATTTACTTACAATAACTTCCTGCACTTAGCCACTAAAGTCTTTCCTTTCTTTACAAACAAGGGTTACAACCCCCAACTCACTATTTCCCTGTACAATGTCCCTTCTCATACCACCTATACCACTACCCAGGACCTCCAGAGCCTACAGGAATACCTCAAGCATAAGCTCAGAACCACTAACTAGGTCTACTGCAAATATGCTGGATGCTCACTAAAGCATGACCTTGGACTGGCCCATTGGGTCCCTCATCTGGCTCAACTGAAGGAATATCAAGATCTGACAGCCCTCCCTGAAACTCAACCACAAGCACCTTGGACCCTTCAAGATACTCTGGAAAGTGTCCTCCCATGCATACCCACTTGACCTGCCTGCCAGAATGAAGGGGATCCACCCTGTCTTCCACATCCAACTCCTGGAGTGACACAACCCAGAACCCCTCCCAGGCCAGCAGAATAAACCCCCTTCCATCATCAAGGTCAATGGAGAAGCCCAGTACAAGGTGGCCAAGTTGGAGCAGAGTCAGGCCAAGAGTCCCACTGTCCTGGCTATGGGCTGGTCAAACAGCCCACTGGAGGGGTTGAGGTTTTGGAGTAGGGCAGAGGCTGTGTCTAGGTCATCCTGATGTTGGTTTTGGGCATTTAGAGCCTTAGCAAGTTGGAAGGTTGCCTGATCCATTTTTTGTTGTAGGTGGAAGGAGTATATAGGGTTGGAGGGGTCCTTGAACCTTTCTGGCAATGGCAACACATGGATTTCCCTGACCAAGTTGTACAGTTTATTCTGCAAGGAAATGTCACTCCAGAGAAGGTCAAGGGCTCATGCTGATAGGTTCCCTTATTCATAGAGCTTGAAAAACATTACCAGGCAGTCTGCCCAGACCTTGGCAGTGGCCTTCAAAGTGGGTTGCCCTAGTTTCTTAAAGAGACTCTGAGTCTGTCAGGAGAAGTCCACTTATGGGAGTCAAAGTTCCTATAGGATTACATTACATTGCCTAGAGTAGTCTGTCATGTGCTCTTCTTGCCAAAGCAGGGGGTCCCCTCCTATCCAGGGCACATTTCCAAGTCCCATAGATGTGGGAGGTATAAGGACAGCTGGAGCTGCCATAGGCCCCCTTCAGGGAGGTATAGGGCATATTATTGAGGCTAGAAGCAAGTAGCCCTTAGCCCCTGGTGTGTGCCCTGCTCCAGTAGCAAATGGACTAGTACTGGCAGGTACTGGAGCATTCCACTCTGCACTCAGAGCTCCTAGTGGGCCTCCCAGGTGTGGGCCTGCATAAGGGTCCTGTGCAGGGGGAGGTGCTAGGGAATGCCAGTTGAGAGCCAGGCCCTGACTTACCAAAGGTCTCAGCCCAAATCTGTGTATGGCTATTGGTCAGTACCAATGCAAGGGCTAGAAAGGAGGTGGTTGTGGGTAGGGGGTCTGGTTGTTTTAGGGGGTAACCAAAGGTTACATATAATAGGTTGGTGCAATTGGGTTGCTATAGGCATCCATAGCATAGGTGGCAGTGGGTCAGTAGGGAGGGCTAGCATAGTAGGCCATTGAATGTCCAATGAGCAGTGGAAGTTTTGATATTATATCAAGTCCAGAGTACCTGGGAGCTCACCTCCAAGAGCAAGAACCCACTAGTCAGTTAGTTGATGACTGAAAGGGGGATGTACAAATGTTCCAGGCTTGATCTGGCTGCTAGGCAATGTCTCAGCAGTTGATATAATGAGGGTGAAGGTGGTTAAAGTCTGGGAAAGTGTTTTACAGACTGAGACAACTATACTGGAGATTGAGAGAAATGAGAAGAAGAATAGATTGAGCAAGAATAGAGACAGAGAGAGTAGAGAAGCAAGAAGTAGACAAAAGTATGCAATATCAAGACTACCAACTAACTATGGAGTTCCAAGGTTATATACTCAAGGTCTCTGGGGAAACTCATGGATGGTAAGGGGTCCCCAGGTGGGCAGCACCCATCCAGGACTTGGCTTCTATTATAGTGAGGCCTTGATATAGTCCAATGCAGGCCCCAAGGGTGGATCCACAGGGTGGGGTGTTTCAAGGCTTGGGTGGGCCCCAAGGGCATGTTGGGACCCAAAGAGCTGTCTTGCCAGTGATCCAATGATGCATAAGGTGCATTCTAAAGAAGTTGGTGGGGCCAGGGCTTGGGAACACATAGGCCAGTGTTCCAATGATGCATAGGTTGTGAGCAGGGGGCAGGGGCCTCCAAGGGTTGGATGGGGCAGTCTGGGGGTTGATAGAGATGGTGGAGCAAAATTGGTGGGGTTCTGACATTGGGGCTACAACAACATGCATGTTAAGGAGGGAGATGAGTGGATGGCAGCATTCTGAACTAATTGCAGACTCTTTGAACCCCTAGTAATGTTCTTTGGCCTCACCAACAGCCCTGCCACATTTCAGACTATGATAAATGACATCTTCTATGATTTGATTGTGGAAGGCATTTTCTGCATATATTTGGACAACATACTCATCTACACTAAGACCTTAGAAGAACATTGTCAGATCACCTGTATTGTCCTGGAATGTCTTCACCAACACCAGCTATACCTGAAACCTGAAAAATGTGAGTTCAAGCAGACTAAGGTAGAATATCTAGGTCTGATCATCTTGAATAGTGTGGTGGAGATGGATCTAGTCAAAGTGGCAGGTGTGGCTGAGTGGCCAGAGCCAAAAAACAAGAAGGAAGTGTAGGCTTTCCTGGGCTTTGTCAACTTCTACTAGAGGTTCATTCAGGACTTCTCTCACTACACTCTTTGATCTCACCAGTAAGGAGGTGGCATGGCAATGGGAGTCCTTGCAGCAAGCTGCCTTTGATGCCCTTAAGCAGGCTGTCACTTCAAAACCAGTCCTCCTATTTCCAAACAATGCTTCTTTCCATATCAAAGCTGATAGCTTGGACTTTGCCACTGGAGCAGTTCTGTCCCAGCAGTCAAAGGAGGATGGGAAGTGGCACCCAGTTGCCTTCTACTCAAAGAGTCACAATGCAGTAGAAAGAAACTATAAGATTCACAACAAAGGAATGCTGGCCATTGTCCAATCTTTCAAAGAGTGGTGGCATTTTCTTGAGGGTGTGTGGCATGAATTTGAAGTCTGGACAGATCACAAGAACCTGGAATATTTCTGCTTAGCAAAGAAGCTCAATTGATGCCAAACTCAATGGTCCTTGTAAAACCTGGAAGGAGCATGGGCAAGCCAGATGCATTGTTGAGGAGAGCAAACTATAGCACAGAAGCAGATGACAACAATAACATTGTGCTTCTAAAGCCAGAGCTCTTTGCCATTTGTGCTTTAGAAGGAATTGCAGTCCAAGGGGAGGAGGCAGACATTCTCCAGGACATTAATGGGCCAGTGGGTTGAAGTCAGTACATATGGAAAAGTGGGGTCTGCAGGATGGCTTGCTGACTTTCTGGGAGTAAATCTACATACCCAACATTCCAGAGCTCCAATAGCACATTGTGGAACAACATCATAATTTGCATATGGCAGGACACCCAGGCAGATGTAAGAAATTGGAATTGGTGTCAAGGAATTACTGGTGGCCTCAAATGTCCAGATATATTAGCACCTACATGAGTATATGTGACCTCTGCCTATGTACTAAACCTTGTTGTCAAGCACCTATGGGTCAGCTCCACCCCTTACCAATCCCTGCCAGCTGCTGGAGTGTGGCATTGGGATTGGACCTCTATGGGAAGTGGGCTCATTTTATCCTAACCCACACTACTTGTTCTGTGTTGGGAGCTGCCAGTTTGTACTGGAAGAACATTTAGAAGCTTCATGGGCTTTTGTATGGGTATATCTTGGACAGAGGCCCTCAATTTATAGCAGATTTCACTTGGGAGCTATACCAGTTATTGGGGGTAAAGCCAGAAGAACAGATGAACTAGGAACTTGAACAGTACTTGCAGTTGTTTTATAATGAGAGACAGGAAGATTGGGACAAATGTCTGCCTGATGCAGAATTCCAGTACAACAATCATAACTACTCCTCCACCCAGGTGACACCCTTTGTTCTAGCTACTGGCCAGCATCTACATATGGGCTTTGAGCCCCAAGCAAGACCCTTAGAGAATGAGACAGTGAATGAGTTTGTGGAGAAAATAAGAAGGGTGCAAGAGGAGGCAAAAGCAGCACTGACAAAAGCAAAGGAGGACATGGCACAGTACTATGACAGAGAAAGAATACCAGCTCCAGTATATAAGCTGGGGGATTGGGTCTACCTGAGCAGTTCAGACATTAAGACAATGTGACCATCACAGAAGCTGTCCCACCATTATCTAGGGCCATTCAGGGTGGAGAGACAAGTAGAGCCACTAGTTTACTGGCTGAAGCTTTCTATCAGTCTATGGCAATTACATTCAGTCTTCAATACAGTTAAGCTGTTCCCAGCCCCCAAGGACCTCATTCCCAGTTGATACCTAAAACCACCACCGCTGCCAGTGTTAGTCAACAATGAGCAGGAGTATGAGGTGAAGGAGATATTGGGCAGCAAGTTGTTTTGTGAGGAAAGCTACAGTTCAAGGTGAAGTGGAAGGGTTATGGCATTGAGAATATATCCTATGAACTGCAGGAGAATGTACATACACCAGCCTAAGTCCAGGAATTCTACCATAGACACCCTGATGCCCTGAAGGCCATTCAAGACATTCTTCCCATTTCTGCAGCAGATCAAGCAATTTGGGAGTTCTTTTATCCAGGTGCATTGAGACACTGCACTCTAGAGGGGGGGTGATATCAGGGGTTGTCCCATTCTATTCATTTTACCTTATATTACCTCACCTTACCTCACATCACCTCAGAGCTAGGGTTCTGTTGCCATTCCATTGAGGCACATGCCCTAGTGCATGTGTGGTGACAAGTCTCCATGAGCTTAGTGTTTATTTCTCATTGCACCTGATCTTACCTTACCTCACCTTGTTTCACCTCACATTTCCTGAGCTCCCACTGGCCAGATCAGGTACACCAATGCATTGGTGGTCATATGTAGCTCCTCCAACTACTGGATAGTCAGTCTCATGGTGTTGGGAGCTTGGAAGGTCACACTAGGCAGTGGGAGTCCTTAGACTTGTTCTCTTTGGATACCCCTTTGCCAGATGGGTAGTTAGGTTATAGATAGAGTATAGTGCTGAATAGACTTTAGATCTCCCTTTGCCAGCTGTGTGATTGAGCCACAGCCTCTAAAGGTCACCCTTACACTATCCATCCACACCCTTTCTCTTTGGCTTGTCCCCTAACACCAGCACCAGCACCAGCACCAGCACCTGGTTCTCCCCCAGACCCAGAACTTCTGAGAGGCCCCTTTGGACCACTAGAGGAACCCATTGGACAATCTGGGGGGCCCTCAGATTGGGTCCTGGGAGGACCACCTCCCAGGCTAGGATGAGGAGGGCCTCCTGAAGGATGGGGCCCTACTGTAGGCCCTTTCTTACCAGGAGAAGCAGGGAACTGCTACTACTACTATTACAATGCTGTTCCTCCAGTCCAGAACTCCAAGGAATGAGCAGAGGCCAATGGAGTCTGTGAGACCCTTACTTATGAGGGGTCAGCTGGGCATCCAGAAGCTGGAACCTTTCTATGGTTATAATTTCCAGAAGTGGTGTACCTTTCTGGTGCAATGTCTTAACACTTTCCAGGGAAAGCCACACACCTTTGCTACAAATCAGGCCCACATTGTGTTTGCCTCCTCTTACCTGCAGGGGATTGCCCTTGATCACTATATAGCCCTCTTCCAATACAACTCATACTATCTACTATTCTTCAATTAGAAAGTCTTTGTACAAGAGTTCTCCTTAAAGTTTGGATCATACAACACTATTGCTGAGGCTGAAAGGAAGCTCATGTCACTCTAGATAATGTTGAAGAAATGCTTTATGACATTTGTAGTTCAATTCAAGAAGGAAGCCTATGAATCCAGCTGGAATTACCATGTACTATGATTCTAACTCAACAAGGCCCTCCCTGAGTGGATCCACAAGGTCTTCTGTCTCACCCCAAAACAGACCACTGACAAGGACCTCAAGAGTCATATCATCCACATCAACCAGTGTCACTGGGAAGACCCCACCTAGCTCTGGGACTAGCTGTTGGAGCTACCCCTCCCACCCCTCAGGGGGATCCTGGTAACTCAATAATAGACCTCCCTGACCCCCTAACACCACCACAACCAACCCCCCAGCTCAAAGCCCTCAGCTGCTACAAGCTAACCAGTCATGCTGACTAGACTAACTTTAAGTAGCCATCCCAAGGAGATAAAGAAGCAGCAGTATTGGACAGGACTGTACCTGCTCTATAGTAAGTCCAAGCACTTTGTCCAGAAATGCTTTGAGTGTACTGTCCTTGGACAACCTGTCTGGACAATAGACAGGGACAAATTGAGTTCCAGTATGCAGAAAATGAGTTGGAAATTTGGTTGACCCAAAGGATGCACTGAATTGCAGAATCAACCCTGATGTCTTCTCCACCATAGTTTCACACATACATGCTTCAGTACCTGCTTCAGACACCCTCACAGCTTATCTCTCTCCCCAATCCTCTCAATATTTTCTACTCCGAACCTCCCTCATTCCCTTTCCCTGCCCTGATACTGTCAGCACCACCCTGGTCAACAGTGGCACTACAGACAACTTTGTTGGCAACAATGACAACAAATGGGTCTACCACTTATTCCTTCCCTGGATTTGACTGCCCAGCCTCATCTAGCTCCAGTTATTAAACAGCAGACCATCCTCTGCTGGAGAATCATACACTATATGTATATTCCTCTGCACTTTGAGAATGGCACAAAGCTAGAGCTCCAGATGATAATCACCTGGCTATATGAATCCACCCCTGTCATCCTGGGCCTTCCATGGTTATTATCCACCAGCCTCCACAGCAACTGGCAGACCCTCACTATGCTCTTGGATCACACAGACTTCTCTGCCATTCCTTTCTTCCTCTCTTCCAACTCAGACCCAATGAATGCTGAAAGTCTTGGCAAACTACACTCCACCTTAGCACATTCCTTCATTATCAACATCATATGCCAATCTACAAACATCACCCATGCTGCCCTCCTTAACAGCAGAGCCACAGGAACTTTTACAAGTAAGGAGCTGGGTCTTCCAGGTAAGGTATTAGATGCTCCAGTCAAACTGCAACTCTTTGATGGCAACTCAATGCCCTCCAGACTGATCTCCCATCACTCCATCAACAGCATCTGCCTCTCAAACAACCTAGAATCCTCCATTGACCTATAGATCACCCAGCTGTACCCCACTACCCTGATCATCCTTGGATTACTCTGGTTATGTGAGGCCAACCCCAAAATTGACTGGAACTCAATGATTATAACATTTGATGGTAAAGATGCTTGGCTAGCTGCCAGAATATTCCTTCAATCCCAAAGCTTGCCCACTGTTGAAGACAAGCCTAACCCCAACTGTCCCCCCACTCCAAACCCCAACTCCCCCCTCCAGCCCTTACTGTAGGACCTTAGAGGGGAGGAAGGAAACTACAACATTAACAGCCTCCATTCTCCATGAACCACAATGCCAATACCAGCACTCCCCCCTTGCACCCCCCTTGCACACCCCCTTCTATGACCACACCTCCTTCTACAACCTCCTCTCCCAAAAGTTTTCCCTGACCCACACCTTTTCCCAAACTTCTTTTCACCTAACATTTCTTACAACAAGTTTAGAGGGCCAATCCCCCCTAAGCCACTTCTTTTGACCCCAGAAACATTTGTACCCTAAACAATGAGACTCCTAGGTACAGTTCTTGTGTTATAAGAGCCACCCCATTCACTAGAATCCTCTACAACAGGACCCAGGCCTACCAGCTGTATGTAACCCCTGTCAAACAGCTCCAGGCCCAGAAAACCCCAGACTCCACTAAGTCTAAGGAAGAGATTCTGTGTGAAGTCATGCCTCTCAAATACCACAAGTCTGCAGATGTATTTCCAGAAGGAAGTGCCAAAGAGCTCCCCCCACACCAACCTTACAACCACTAGATTGGCCTGGAAGAAGGAGCCTCCCTACCCTTTGAAAAGGTCTACAACATGTTGGAGACCAAGCTCTGGGCCCTCAAACACTATATGGACAAGATGCTGGGGAAAGGCTTTATTCTGACCCTCCTCCCCTGCCAGAGCCCCAGTCCTCTTTGCTAAAGAAGGATGGCATGCCCTATCTCTGTGTCAACTACTGAGAACTGAATGAGATCACAAAGAAGAACTTGTACCCCCTGTCCCTCATTGGAGACCTCATGGATCAACATCAGAGTGCAAAAGTCTACACAAAAATTGATCTCTGCTCCAGATATAATAATGTTCAAATTGCCCCTGGACACAAGTGGAAAATTGCCTTCTGGACACAATACAGACTCTTCAAATACCTTGTGATGCCCTTTGAAATGACTAACTTCCCTGCCACCTTCCAGTACTTCATGAATGACATTTCCCATGATATGAATGACATTTTTGTAGTAGTATATTTGGATGACATCCTGGTTTACACCAACTCCCTTGAAAAACACTGGGATTATGTCCAACATGTCCTGAGATAACTCCAACAACACAACCTCCAGGCCAAACCCCAAAATGTGCTCCTTCTATACTTAGGACATTGAGTATCTTGGTGTCATTGTCACTCTGGGAGGTATCTACATAGACCTAGGCAAGGTTAACACTATCACCAACTGCCCCCACCCCCAGAACATCAAAGAACTCCAGCCCTTCCTCAGGTTTGTGAACTTCTACCAGAGATTCATTGAGAACTACTCAGGGATCATGAAAAAGCTAAAAGCTTACCTACCTCACTCAGAAGAACATTCTGTGGAACTGGGACTTGTTCTGCTAAGATGTCTTTGACCTCCTCAAGTCCACCTTTACCTCTGCCCCTATCCTTTGACACTATGACCCCTTCCTCCCCATCATCTTTGAGTATAATGCCTCTGATTATGCCCTTGCCATAATCCTTTCCCAGACTAACCCCAATACTCAGGAACTCTGCCCCATTGCATTCTACATCTGTTACATAGTCCCTATAGAGCTCAACTATGACATCTATGATAAAGAACTCCTTGCAATCATAAAAGCCTTCTGGCAGTGGAGGGAATACTTGAAAGGCACCTGGTATAGCATTCAAGTTTACTCAGATCACAATAACCTTCAGTACTTAATGACTACAAAGCAGCTCAGCCACCAGCAGACCCAATAGTCCAAACTGCTCTCTGAGTACAACTTTATCATCTGGTACTGTCCTAGCCATTTCAAAGCCAAGCTCAACACTCTGACTTAGAGGCCTGACATATATATACAAGAATCCTTCAAGGCCAGATGAAATGCCCTCAACCAGTGTGTCATCATTCCCCCTGAGCAGCTCTAGGCTACCATCCTACTAGATGATGAAGGCCTTCTCTAACAAATCTACCAGGTGTCCCCAAACAATTATCTCCACTTTCATGACCCCCAGAACCCCTCTCCTTCCTCCTCCAACTCCCCCTCTAATCCTTCCACCTTCACCCTTTCCTCCAACAACTAGCTCCTCCTTTGTAATGGCACAATTGATGTCTCAGACTACCAGAAACTCTGTCTTGAGGTCCTCCAACAGCACCATAATCACAAACTCCAGGGACACCCAGGGATATGGAAGACCCTCCAGCTTGTCATGTGAATGTACTTCTGGCCTGGACTCAAAAAAGACATCACTTAGTATATCTATACCTGTGAGGCATACTAGAAGACCAAGGTCCTGTGCCACCACTCCTTTGGACTCCTCAAGCCCCTCTCAATAGGACACTGGCCCTGGTCCTCTAAATCCATAGACCACATTGTCAAGCTCCCAGAGTCCAAGGAATATGATGCAATCTTTGTTGTCATATGCCAGTTGACAAAACAGACTGTTTTCATCTCCTGCTGCACTACAGATAATGCTCCATGCTTAGCCCAGTACTTCATCACCCATGTCTTCAGAAAGTATAGCCTGCCCAACAATATTATCTCCAATCAGATCACCCTGTTTATCTCATAATTTTTGCAGTCCCTATGCCAGGCCCTAGACATCAAGTCCAGCATGTCCATAGCCTACTTACTACCTGGAGACCAACAGGCAGACAATGCATGTCAACCAGACCCTGGAACAGTCCCTCTGGCTCTATATGAACTAGCTGCAGGATGACTAGTGCACCACACTCCCCCTTGCCAAATTCACTTACAACAATTCCCTATATTATGCCACTGAGGTTTCTCCCTTCTTTGTGAATAAGGTATACAGCCTCCAACTCACCATGTTGCTCTGTGACATACCTTTACATATAGCCCACACTACTACCCAGAACCTCCAAAGCCTGCAGGGCTATCTCAAGCAAGAGATTAGCATTACCAACTAGGCTTATTGGAAGTAGAGTTCTACCAATAATGTGTCTCAGATCTCCTTATAAACATCATCTAGAGAGGGGTGAAGGGTCTACAGGACTCTGTGCCTCCCACTACAGGGGCCCCCTCCAGGTACTCCAGCTCCTCCATACCCTGCTCAATCTTGACAGGTAGGAAATACTTTAAACAAATCTAGTAGAGGCTATCCTATATAAATGCACAGGCTGTGGTCACTCTATTCAGTAGACCTCAGTGGGCTTGGACTTATCCTAGAGAGAATAAGTTCAAGCCCTGATTATATGATAGTACTCATTAAGTATGCAAGCCAATGCTCTACCTGCCATTTTTCTAGCCAATCCTATGCTCTGCCCCTCCTGCTCACTTGCTTCCACTGTCTTTGGATAATGCCCCTAGACAATTTGCCCTCACCCACCTTGCCTTGCCACTCTCTGCTCCTCCTACACTTGCCTCAATACCACTGCTTGGCCCTGCTCCTGCAACACTTGCCTAGCAAAGAGTGCCCAGTGATGTGCTCCTATGCCACCTAGCTGTCATGCAGGAAACCAAAAGAAGGCCTAGAATGCACTGGCAACCAGATAGGGTAGCTGGCAATAGGAATGATGTGAGGTCAAGTCAGTAATTGTCCCAGAGAATGAGAGCTGAAAGGTGGAGGTGGAAGTGTGCAAGTGAAGGAAATTGCTAACACTAGCCTAAGTCACTAGATGCTAACAAAAGGTTGCTAAGTCACTAGGAGGGATGAAGGAAAGAGACAAAGTAGTCACTAAGGAAGTGAGGTAGAGGAGTTGTTAAGAGTGAAAGAGGGGGGACTAAGCAATATAAGGTGGAAAGAATAGTAGAGTAAGTAAAAGATTGCTAAGGATAAGTTGCCAAGGTCTGTAAGGGCCTAGCAATGAAGAGGGAAGGAAGCAAGAACATAAGTCAAATGTAAATGGGCTGGGGGACAGACACAGAAAACTAGTTGCTAGCCATAGTTGCTAGCATTGCTAAGACACTATAACACTATAAGGTACCTGTATTTGGTACTATGCTAAATCAAAGCTGAGTTTGCTAAGGCTTGTTGCTAAGTCATTAACAATGTGACAAAGAAGACCAAGAGTGAAGTCTGAAGCCAAGGGAAACAATGAGCAGAGTGCCTCAAGGCTGCAGTGGGCAGTGGTGGACTATAATCCTTCTTTTTTTTTTTCATTTTTTTACTAGGTATGTACAGAGGGTATTTATACTGTTGTAAGTAATATAATCAAGAATGGAAGATTGGTCACTAAAGGTAACAGCATCTGTCAAGATGTTTGAGGTTCTATACTGTTGTTTGAATGGTAACCATTCATGAGTATGTGGTGTTAGAAATGTATACAAAATGTGTCAAATGGAAAAATGAACAATCATCAAAATGGAAGTCTAAGCAAGCATACTGTACATCAGTATTTGAAGTGTAGATGTTGCCCCATATGCTTGTAATCAAGAAAATAAAAAGGGCTAGGAATTCATGTGTCCATGAAAAATTGTCTCTTTTGAAAGCAAAGTACAGGTGTCACTAAGGATTGTCACTAGCAATTGTTACTAAGGAGGTTCTGGGCCTGGTTGTTCTAGATCCATGGTCTTGGCTCCACATGATGAGTGCTCATGATTCCAAAATGCCATGATCACTAAGGTCTTGTGCAAAAGGCTACCTTGTTCCAGACTTTAGGCCCCAACTCCTTGTGATGTATTTCCAAGTCATGTGCTGTATAGATAAGATTGGCAGAGATGTCATTAATGGTACTCAGCAGCAGATGGGTCTCATCACCAGCTCCCTCATCCTCACCTCTAGCTCCTGGAACCAACTCCTGGTTCTGAGCCAAGAGGCATTGGTTCTACCTCAGCTGGACAGTCTTAGGCTCCAGGAGCCAAGCTACCTCCTCCCACAGCTTGGTGACTTCAGCCAATGACAATATCTCAGGGATAGAAGATCCAGGAGAGGTCTGAATTAATAGGGAGAGGGTCTGAGAAAAGATAGAAGAGGGCCCAGGATGAGGACACTTGAGGCCCAGGGCCTCTGATGACAATGTGCAACAACACTTTGACCCCACCTCTAAGCTTGGTGACTTAGATGATAGAAGGAAAAGGGAGACCTCAGGGCCCAACAGGCATGCCATCAAGAGTCCAGCTACTCCTGGAACCTCCCCTCCATACTTCCATAACCCTGCCCATGCCCTTACTGACCCTTCCCCTTCTGTGCCCATAAAAGATCCAACCATGGAAAGGCACCTCTGTAGGGCCCATAAATTTGCCTGTCCTTTTTGACCAAAATCCTTCTCTTTTTATACCCTCTTCTTTGCACATGGACCCACCAATGGTGTGATTATGCCTTTCTTTTCATGTTGGCCAATATGTTCTTAGTGCAGTCTCACTGTACATGTCTATACAAGGCATACTGCCCACTGGTGCATTCTGGAAGGGGGTGGCATGGCAGAGAAGTCTGCTAAGGAGTCTAAGAGGGCTTGATTGGCCTACTATGACAACACTCAGAAAGAGAAGGAGAAGGGCAAGAAGACCTTGAAGATCACATTCATACCTGCTGGAGGCAGTGCTTTCACCTAAGAGGGAGACCCCAAGACAATCACAGCCTACCTTGCTATAAAGGGTACCTCAGTACAGTCATACACATCACTGAAACAGGAGTTTGCAGGGCTGGCCTCAGATGCAATCCCCATGACCAGCTCCCTAATAGACATGGAGAACCTTGATATCAATGCATGGATCATGTTTGAGGAGGAGCTTGAAATAAATGATTCACACTAGATTCAACTATAACCTCACCCTATTCTACAAACCCTGGACAGGGCCATTCTTCCTAGACTCTGGGGCCACAGTACACATCTCATCAGATGTGGCAGACTTTATCACACTCAAACTCATTCATGAACAGCCCATTTGAGGCATAGGAGCCACTTGTATTGTTGCTACCAGAGTAGGCACAGTCCAACTACAAATAGATGACCAAAACCACTTAGACCTTGAGAGCATACTTTACATGCCTAGATCAACTGTCCATCTCCTATCCATGAGCAAACTAGCCCAGCAAAATGGAGTAATGTCAACCTTTAACAACACCAAAGTCACCCTGTACAAATGAGCCAGTGGCAAAGTTGTTGCTACTAGTACACTTCTTCCAAAGTGTGGACTCTATGCCCTAAATATCCATAACTACCAAGCATTCACTGTCCACACTCTACCTGACCTGAAAACCTGGCACTTCAGACTTGGCCATGCCAACTACCAATCTATCATACAGATGGCATGGGCTGGGATGATCAAAGGTATGCCACTATCCTTTCCCTCCGAATTTCCTAAATGTGACCATTGTATCCTTGGAAAGCAATCCAGGACACTGGTACAAAAGGAGAGGGAGGAGAGAGAGAGGCACAGGGCAACAAGGAGGCTGGAGAAAATCTGGGTTGACTTAATGGGACAGGTGGCAATTACATGCAGGACTGGTAATAATTACATCATGAATGTGGTCAATGATTACTCAAATAAGCCATGGTCCATACCACTCAAAACAAAAGATAGTGCATTCAAGGAATTGAGAGCTTGGATTCTTGCCAGAGAAAATAAAACAGGTGAACATCTGAAGATCCTATGGGTTGGCCATGATGGCACATTCAACAGGGAAGAGCACAAGAAGTAGTAGAGACAAAGAGGAATAATATTGGAGATTGGCACTCCCTATACATTGGCACACATGGGCAGAGTTGAGAAAATGCATTTGACTCTAATGGAAAAAGCACACACAATATGTCTAGCTGCTAATTGTCTGCCATTCCTGTGGGATGAATTTTATCTGACAGCTGCCCATCTGCATGGGAAAACAAAGATGTCAGCAGTGTGCAATGTCACACCAGATAAACTTTGGTACTGTAAAAGGCCAAACTATGCATACATACATGAGATCAGATGCCATGTCTTTGTGCTAGTCTTACACAAAAACAACCCCAAGATATTTGAGCAATGTGTGCTTATTGGTTATGACACAAACTCAAAAGCATATTGCTGCTACAATCAATCAACACAAAAAGTCTATAGCTCATATCATGTATGGTTCATAGAAAGCCACAACAACAAAGCATTGCTAAACCTAGCCCTCATATCCTCTTTAGTATCACCAACCTCCCAAAAACATTCCACCCCTCAATACTTTGACCATAAGTTCTATTGTGACAAATGCTACCATTAACTCCATCAACACCACAGGAGATGAAGATAAGCAACCAATCATACCTGGAACTATTCCTCACAACACCCTGGCCAACAAGCAACCCAACAAGCCCATTGACAATGAAGTACCCCAAGATCCCCAAGTACAATGCTCTTTAAGGGCAATAATACCAACAGAAAAGGCTAGTGGAGAAGTTTGGGCTAAAACCCACACTGAGAGGGCCATCAGAGAGTCCAAGGAGTCAGCAGAAAGGGTGAGAGCCAGCTGTACTGAATGCTGGAGAGAAATGGAGGAATAGCAGTATGAAGATGATTTCAAACAAGACCCACACAATCTAGATTGCATCCTGTCAGTACTGAACATAATCAAGGACCCACAGTACCTGGACCCTGAGACCAACTTTGAGACTCCAAGAACTTGGGATGAAGCTAGGAATTCTCTTAATGGGCACTGCTGGGAACAATCCTACCATGAGGAATTGGACTCACTAAAGGAGATGGGAGTGTGGAAATTAATTCCACAGAGAGACATTCTACAGGGCTATCAAGTTCTCAAAGGATGCCTATTATTTTCCATAAAGTGAGATGAAAATGGCAAAGTCACCAGGTCCAAGATGTGACATGTAGTCCAAGGTTTCAACCAGGTATACAGGAGAGATTACACATGCACCACCTGTCAGAACCCCACCAGTTACTTTCCAATGACCCTGCCATCTCTGACATCTACCCAAAAACCCCCAGCCTGACCCTCAATTGTCCCCACCCTCTACCTGGACCCTACCTGCAACCTGCACAGCATCAGATCACCAGCCTGCACATTCCTGAGCCTCAACCCCAACAACTTCCTTGGAATGTGCCTTATGCATCACTGGATCACTGGCCTGTGTATTCCCAAGCCCCAACCCTGACAACTCCCTTGGAATGTACCTTATGCATCACTGGATCACCAGCAAGACATCCTTTCAAGTCCTGATGCATTCCCAGAGGCTGCCCCAGCCTTGAGACACCCCACCCCATAACTTCACTCTTGGAGCCCACTTTAGACCATATCCAGGCCCTGCTACAATAGGAGCCAAGCTCTGGGGAGGGCACCGCTCACCCAAAGACCCCCTTCCACCCCTGACTCCTCTTGGAAACCTTGAGTATATAGTTCCAGAACCTTGTAGTCAGTTAGTAGTCTTGATATTACATACTTTTGTCTACTTCTCATTTCTCTATTCTCTCTGCTTCTACTCCTGCTCAATCTATCTATCTTCTCTTCTCTTTCAATCCTCCAACATAGTTGTCTCAGTCTGTAGAACACCCCTATGGACTTCAACTACCTCTGCCCTTGCCCTAACAACCCCAGGACATTGCCTAGCACCTGGATTAAGCCTGGAACATTTGTACATTCCCTTTCCAGTCATTGACTAACTGACTAGTGGGTTCTTGCTCTCAAAGGTGAGCTTCCAGGTACTCCAGACCTGATATAATATCAAGACTCCCCTTGCTTATTGGACACTCAATGGCCCACTACACCAGCCCTCCCTACTGGCCCACTGCTGCCTATGCTATGGACTCCTACAGCAACCCAATTGCACCAACCTATTATGTGCAACCCCTGGTTACCCCCCTAAAATAACCAGACCCCCTTTTCCACAACTACCCCTTTTCCAACCTTTGTATTGGTACTAGCCAATAGCCACACATGGATTTGGGCTGGGACTTTTGGTAAGTCAGGACCCAGCCCCTGGCTAGCATTCCCTGACACCTCCCCCTGTACAGGACCTCTATGTGGGACTATACCTGGGAGGCTCACTGGGAGCTCTGAATGCTGGGTAGAATGTTCCAGTACCTGCTAGCACTGGTCCATTCATTGCTAGAGTAGGGCATGCATCAAGGGCCAAGGGCTACTTGCTTCTAGCCCCAACTGTATGCCCAGCACCTCCCTGAAGGAGGCCTATGGCAGCTTTGGCTGTCCTTATGCCTCTTACACCTATGGGACTCAGAAATATACCCCAGATGGGAGGGGACCCCCTGCTTTGGCAGGGAGAGTGCATGATAAACTACTCTAGGCAATGTAGTGCAATCCTACAGGAACTTTGACTCTCACAAGTGGACTTCTCCTGATGGACCCAGAGTCTCTTTGAGAAACTGAGGCAACCTACTTCAGAGGCCATTACTAAGGTCTGGGTGAACTGCCTAGTAACATTTTTTGAGCTTTATGAGCAAGGGAACCTACCAGCATGAGCCCTTGACCTTCTCTGAGGAAGCTTTAAGGACCCCTCTGACTCCATGTACTCCTTCCACCTGCAACAAAAAATGGACCAGGCACCTCTCTAACTCACCAAGGCTCTGAATGCTGGAAACTGACATCAGGACAACCTGGACATAGCCTCCACCCTACTCTGCAACCTCAACCCCTCCAACAGGCTGTTTGACCAGCCCACAGCCAGGACAGTGGGACTCTTGGCCTGACCCCACTATAACTTGGCTCCAGGTGCAAGGACCTTCTGTACATAGGACCAGAATCCCCCCTTGGCCACATCTGCCATGGAGAACAGCAGGGATACTTGGTCTAAACACATCCTCCACTATGTCAATAAGGAACCCCATGCAGGGCTCACAACAAATGCTCTGCCACCCCAAAACTCCCAAACTCAGGACCCTCCCTCACATTTCAACCTTCATAACCCCTCTGCCTGCCCCCACCTCTTTCCCTCTGTTCCTCCAGTACTGGCACCTGCACCTGCAGCATCAACCAACCCCTCCCCAGGCCCAGGACAATAGGGAGGCCACTTTGGAACCCTTGGAGAACCATTTGGACCATCCAGAGACCCTTTCAGGCCACCAGAAGATCCTTCTAGACCCCCTGGCAGACCTCCTGGCAGACCCCCCTTTGGACCCCCTGGCAGACCCCCAGGATGGATCCCTAGGGGACTACCCTTTGGGCCAGGACAAGGAGCACCCCTAGGAGGAGGACCCTTGGGAAGAGGCCTTCCTGGAGGGTGGGGACCTGCTGTAGGTACATTCCTGCCTGGAGGGGCAGGGAACCATTACTACTACTACTACAATGCTGCTTCTCCTCCCCAAAACCCTGAAGAGTGGGCAGAAGCCAATGAAGTCTGTGAAGCTCTAGCTTATGAAGATCAACTAGATATCCAGAAGCCAGAACCCTTCTATGGTTGTAACCCCCAGAAGTAGTGCACCTTCCTGGTACAATATCTCAATATGTTCTAGAGAAAGCTGAACACCTTTGCCACCAACAAAGCCTGCATTGCATTTGCCTCCTCCTACCTGCAGGGGATTGCCCTGGACCACTACACAGCCCTTCTCCAGTACAACCCCTGCCACCTGCTATTCTCTGACTGGGAAGCCTTTGTATAGGAATTCTTGTTGAAGTTCAAAGTTTACAATACTGTTGCTAAGGCTGAAAGGAAGCTTGTATCACTCCAAATGTCTCCAGAAGAATGCTTCACAACATTTGTGGTCCAGTTCAAGAAGGAGGCCTACAAGACTGGCTGGAATTATCATGTGTTGTGCTTCC
Organism: Termitomyces sp. DKA19; assembly: GCA_018851325.1. Lineage (NCBI taxonomy): Eukaryota > Fungi > Basidiomycota > Agaricomycetes > Agaricales > Lyophyllaceae > Termitomyces > Termitomyces sp. DKA19. Next base: position 1,667 of record JABCKS010025080.1, on the reverse strand, counting down.
AACTCAACAAAGCCCTCCCCAAACAAATCCATAAGGTCCTCTGCCTTGCACCAAAGCAGTCCACCAACAAGGACCTCAAGAGCCTCATCATCTGCATTAATCAGCACTACTGGGAAGACTCCACTGGCTCTGGGACCAGCCACTGAGGGTACTCCTCCTGCCCCTCAGAGGGACCCTGGCAGGCCCAACAACTATGACCCCCCAATTCTGCTACAACCATCCCCCCTGCCCAGAACCCTGATTGACTTGGCCCTGGAAATGCCACATGACCCCCTGCCCAACTACAGGCAGTTGCCCCAGATCCCTACAACTAGGATGACATCCTGACATAGGGTGATAACAACCTTGAGTCTGTAAGCAAAGACCCAGAGGATGAACTATTACAGACCAACCAGTTATAATGACTGGACCAGCCTTGGGTAGCCATTCCCAAGGAAACAAAGAAGCAGTAATGCAGGGCAGGGGTATGCCTACTCCATGGTAAGCCCAGGCACTTTGTCCAGGAATGCCTAGAGCAAGGTGCCCTCAGATGAGCTGTCTGGACCATAGACAGGGACAAGTTTGAGTTCCAGTATGCAGAAAACAAGTCAGCAATTTAGTTGACTCAGAAGACACACTGAATTGTGGAATCAACCCCAATGTCTTCTCTACCATGGTTTCTCACATACATGCTTTGGTACTGGCTCTAGACACCCTCATAGCCTACCTATCCTCTCAATCCTCTCAATCTTTCCTGCTTCACACCTCCCTCATCCCTTTCCCCTGCTCCAACACTGTCAATACTCTGGTAGATAGTGGAGCCATAGACAACTTTGTCAACAATGACTGGGTCCATCTCTCCTCCCTTTCCCAGATTCAATTTCCCAGCCCCATCCAGCTCTGATTGTTCAATGGCAGGTTGTCCTCCACTAGAGAAATCACCCACTACACATATATCCCCCTACACTTCAAGAATGGCATGCAACTCAAGCTCCAAATACTTATCACCTGGCTGCACAAATCCACCCCCATAGTCCTGAGCCTCCCCTGGTTATGCTCCGTCAACCCCTGCATTGACTGGCAAACCCTCACTATGACCCTGGACTACATGGACCCCTCCACTATCCCCTTCTCTCTCCCTTCTGACTCAGACCTGACAAAGGCCAAACAACTTGGCAGACTACACTCAACCTCAGCACAATCCTTCATCATTGATGTCACCCTCCTATCCACAAATACTACCTATGCTGTGCTACTGGACAGCAGAGCTATAGGAACCTTTGTCAGTGATACAATGTTGTCACAATATTGGGAACACACAAAACACCAGAAGTCAAAATAAACCATTTATTGAGGCTGAAAACTGTAAGCCTCCTGGTAAAATAAGTTCCAACAACATTATCTCCTTGAAACACACCAGAAGAAATACAGAACAGGATAGGACAAGAACTAGGCTATACACAATGATAGTCCCAATCACTGTAATGGGAGGGAAGCATGGGGCTGGCAAAAGCACTGGAGTGGCATCAATTCTGGCAAGATCTGGATCAAAATAAGATCTGATCTAAGAATAACCAGATTGGAATGGTGGCAGAATAGAAAATTATGAATGGAAGCAATACAAAAGAGGAAGAGATATATGGGGAAAGAAGAAGCTCAGAATGGAAAAGAAGGATGACAGTGCAAGA
>JABCKS010025079.1:0-28003 GCA_018851325.1 Termitomyces sp. DKA19 | reverse complement strand
GTAGACAGAGGTATAAATAGCCCAAGTAGAGTAGCAAATGGACAGGCAATTAATAGGCAAAGGCTCAGTGGTTCCCAAGGAGTGAATCACTTAGGCTGGAGTTTGCTGAGAAACTTCTACATTCAGAAGAATAATATTTTGGAAGAAACCCACAATCAACATCAAGCCTTTATCAAGCAATTAGTGTGGAATCAGAGTAGACCTTCTAAGACTTGAAGAAAGCCCCAGAACTAATAGTATTACTCTAACCAAGTACTACAGCATTTCTTTTGGATTACCAGTATTACTTACCCTTTCACAGAGTGGGGGTTGATAAAGCAGCAACTTGCCCCCAAATTTACCATCACTCATATATCTACCAAGCACACCTTAGGCTGACCATAGATCTGTAGGGTCACTGGCAGTTCCAATGCCTAATATAGGGATTATGGAGTTCACACATGGATCACACAGCTGCCCAGTATCCTCTCTGACAATGTTGTTTTATCTTAGGTACTGTCTTATTGGGTCCTAAAAGAACTGTGAACTTGTTGGGGGCCAAGAAGGCAAACCTATTCCTGGAGTCTGCATAGGTACAAGTGCTGGTATTGGGTTTTGACTGCTGGCTTGTCCTGCTGACAGAGGTATTGATGCTGAAGCCTGGGGCTAGATAGTAGTAGACTTGCCTCACTATTGTCATGATTTGTCCTAGCAACCCCAGACATTATGCTACCCAATGTGTAATGTCCCCATACATGTAACATGTACTCTTGACCCCTTGCTCTTTAGCTGTATTGAAGGTCCATGCCAGTTCAACCTAAAGCAGCCACCAGACTCAAGCTACAATGATATCTAGCAGTTCCTCTGTACTGTCTATTGGAATTTTTATTTTTATTTTTTTTAAACTTAGTCCAAGACAAGGCTAAGGTCAGCAATTTGCAATGTAGTGTACTAGAATATGACATTGAACAGTCTAAGACAGTAGCACTAGAAACAAAATGTATTGTAGTATTTTACTTGAGAACAACCAACAAACACATCTAGAAATAAAATGGACTAATTTAAAGAGAATTAGATGTGCTACCAACTACTGTATGTAAGTGCATCACATGATATTGTGACAGTTACATAGAATTCCATAATTATCTTTAATATTTTTTTTTTGAATTATGGTGTTGAAACTAATATTTGTTCAATACTAGCCTTCCCCCTATCTTAATAGTCATATGTGGGGAGACTGTTTAGTGGTTGAAAGGCTAGAAGTCATTGCATTCTATATAGTGATGAGCATACAGTGTACATTGTCACTTTCTATTTACTGATTTGGTGGAGAACAAATAAAAATAGACAAACTTTAACTACATTTTTTCCTTGTAAATAGTAGCCACAAAAACACTTCAATCTAGCATAGATATACTAGTTCTATCATTGGTGTGCTCCTAAGTAATTGGTGTACTTTTGATTTCTAGTCTTACATAATAATTAGGGTTATGTATATGGTAATTCCTTTTATGATATACAAGAGCCACTCTATCAACTATCAAGTATGGTTGAAAACATTAATATCCATTATAATATTGCCTGAGATGTATCAATGGAAGCTATATTTCTTAACTGCATAGGCTGCCTACTTGATATAGAGTCCATATCTGAATTGGATATGTTAGTATATGATGTGTAGTATGTACAAAAAACATAATACATACCAATATGTATTTATATATCTCCAGCAGTGGCAGAAGTATTTTTGAAGATTGTGGTGCACTGTAACTGTATCTAGACACTCTGGAACAAACCTTTTAGCTGTTTAGAAAGTTTTATCAGCAAGTCCTTGAAAGTCTGGTATAAATAACTTCAGCATACAAAGTAATTAAGAGAAGCCTTTGAGATCAGTGCTTTGTTGGAACTAAGATAGATAATTCAATAGGTGTAGTCACACTTAGAACAATACATGTAAGTACAATGAATCCTCAGTTGTGTATAAATCAAACTGAATTGCAAGTACCTAGATCAATACACATAAGCACACTCTAGGTATGATTTATGGTAAATAATTTATATGTATGGTAAAATATGAGTAAAATACCCTTGGTTATGTATAAACCAAACTGAGAGTATTTTGTATATATTTGAGTTATATGTATATGTACAAACAAAGCAAAGCAGTGGCCATTCAGTGGCCCTGGAGACCATTGTGTTCATGTATTATACTGGTCACATCAATGACCTCATGGGCTGCCAACATACTTATATTGCTTTGCTTGTCCCCACACTATCTCAATTGGATTAAACTCACAATGGAACTTAGGGAGAAAAAGACATTTATGCCCAGCACACTCAATGATCAGCTGAAGCAGTGGCTTTTCTTTATGAAAATCCTTCTGCAATGAAAGTACATGCTGCATACAGCAGTCCTTTGATTTGCTCATGTTTTGAGCATCTATCTCAGGAATTCCCTGTATTTTGAGTCCTAGAGAACCCATACCTTCAATCTCATCTTCCTTTGCCTTTGGTGCTCATATAGCAGCCTCACAGGCTACTTGAGACAATTTACATGCTGTGAAAACTGCAACCAATTCTTTACTATGCTTTTGTTGAAGCACTTCAAGTAGGACACATTCATGAAGTACCTGCTCCATCCCTTCAGCTTACCAGCAAGAGATTTTCCATCTTTATTGACTCCCTCATAATCAGGAGGAACAACCATTGACTGATGTTCCTCTGTAGAAGGGATGTAGGTATTGTGCATAATTGGCTGCTTCCCACCAGGCCCACAATTCATCTTATATGCCAGAATTGCATCTGAAGCATATACTTCATGAGCAGATGAACAATCAAAGATAGATATAGCCATGCCATTAGGATATTTAGCTTTGAAGAACTTGATAGCATCTTTTGTCTAGAAAAGGAACAATTTAGTTGTGTGTTGATTTTCTCAGAACAGAGCTTACTTAACTAATAAGTTTGGGCATATCCCACTACAGATCATGGTTAGCACCTGGATAAATAATCTAGCAAGCATTAGAGCTTTTGAGATAATAGTGAGAAAATGGAGCAGATAATAGTGGAGGTGTTCATTCTTCACTGCACTCAGCAAGGGACCAGCCTTGAGTTGTTGTCCTCCAAGTATTCTTCTTTAATATGGGAGTAGGCTCAGAATCTAGTGCAGAGGGAGTCAAAGGTGATGAGCATTGTGGAAGTTTTATCTCCTGTTCAATTTTAGATGGTGTAAGGCAAAGCCTTTCACAATGTTCAATAATGAAATCAAAAACATGCACAATGCAACAACAATTTTTACTTTGAAGCAGCTGCTCTCCTTCCTTCATCCATATGTATTATGCAGATCATTTACATGGGCACATGTTTCATCATAGGAAATTAGATAGTGAATTCTTCTATTGTCCAATAGATTTTGTTGTACTTCAATGCATTCAGGTCCTTCATATGTATAGCAGAACCTGTAGACAATTAATATTTGTCAAAGCATGTCATGAGAAATTCACTTATGGAAGTACTGCTGAATACATGCAATTAATGAATTCCTTCCAAGCTGTAACCATGTTTTCATGCTCATATCCATCTACATACACACCCTTTTGGATTTGGGACAGTGAGAAACTAAGTTTTTTGAGCCAAGAAAGGGCAGTGGACTTGCTGATTGTCTTCTCAATTTTGAATTTAGCCAACAGAGATTCATTGACATATCTGTGCAACTTAGTAGGGTGTATCTCAGGAACAGTCTCACAATACAATATACACAATACAAATCACAACTTACATGATCATTGAACCCACCTTTCTCATAGGGAAGTACACCATTTATCCAGATTCAAAGTGCAGATGAGACCTCTGGAAGATTGAGTAATGAAATGTGATGAGCTCCCTTTCTCTGTTATTCCTCAGATAGCTCTCCTGTACAAAGCAAATGATTAGCCATTGTATGAAGTATTTTTGTGAAATGAAGTTCCTATCTACCTCATCCTGCCACAGTTATGCTGCCATTAAAGACAGGCCATATCTTGAATATATATGAACTTACTTGATGTTGTGCATTTTTATGGGCTCTTGATGTTTCTTGAAAGTGTGAAGCAAAGTTCATTATACTCACAAACAGCTTCAAGTTCTATGAGAAAATTGACAGCAGAGTGATCAGTAACAAGAGTCTTTTTATTCTTCAGTTCCTTCTCCTTAGTCTTGATGAAACGGTCAAGCTTTGAATGGATCTCACTCATATCACTGGAATTGCTACTTCTTGTGTCTAAGCCATCATGAACATTATCCTTGGCTGTGCTCTGGGACTCTTCTCCATGCATTGATGGGGGCAGTAAGTCTGTAACAACATTATTCATTCCCTATAGAAATTGCATTAGTCAATGACAGTGACTCAAAGCCATTTGTAAAGCTTGATTTATGTTACCTCATTAATTGATTCCATTCATGTAATGTCTACAACCATGCTGATAGTCTTATATGTTGTCAATTTCATTGGATGAAAACCATCTCTTTATTCATAATCTGTAGAATCTCACTTCCATAAGTTTTTGATACTGAGCTGACAAGATCAATTCTCTAGCCTTAATATCAGAACTTTCCTCCTCTGATTCTTCATAGGCTTCAATGATTTTCTGTTATGCACTAGCAGATATAGGCTTCTGTTACATTAGTATTTCACATTACCAAAACATTCAATTAGTGTTTACTTTGGTCACTTTTTAAAAGAATGATGCTACATTCAGCTGCATTCCTACTGCCCATACTTTCTTAGTTTTCCTGTTTTGAATGCACTAGGCTGTGGTGCATGAAATTTCAGATGGCCTCTCTAAAATGATATCAGCATTCTCATGTCTCAATCTGTGCTTTGTGGCCTATGTAATTTATTAGAAGATCACTTCTTACATGCTACACTTGCTTATATAGGTATACTAACCAGATCATTGGTTTCATTGTCAGAACTGAAATTTTATTCATCAATATATGTCAGGTTGGCTAGCAATGAAGAATCACTAAGGTGAGGTGAGCCCTGATATTACTCCCCCTTTAGAGTGCAGCATCTCAGTGCATCTGGTTGGAAGAAATCTCAAATTGCCTAATCTGCTGCAGAGATGGGATAGATGCTCCAAATTGCCTCTGGGGCATTGGAGTGTATGTGGTAAAATTCTCTAACCAGAGCTAGTGCATGTATGTTTATATATGGTCCCCAGGAGACATCCTTGATACCATATCCTTTCCACTTCACCTTGAACTGTAGCTTTTCCAAAAACACTCTGCTGTCCAGTATTTTCTCCACTTCATACTCCTCCTTATCATTGACTAGCACCCATAGTGGCAGTGGGTTTGGACATTGACTCAGGATGGGATCTTCTGGTGCTGGAAACAGCTTAACTGTATTGAAGACTGGGTGTAGCTGACATAGACTAGTAGGGAGCTTTGACTGGTAGGCTAATGACCCTACCTGTCATTCCACCTTGAATGGCTCTAGGTGATGGTGGGACATGATGGTTGCATTGTCTTGATGTCCAAGCTGTCCAAGTAGACCTAATTTCCAGGCTTGTATACTGGGGCTGGTGTTTGTCTTTGATTGTAGTACTGTGCCATATCCTCCTTTATTTTTGTCAATGCTACCTTTGCCTCCTTCTATGCCCTCCTCATTTTCTCCACAAACTTGTTTACTGTATCATTCTTTGAGGGTTTTGCTTGGTGCTCAAAGCCTATGCATAGATGTCAACCAGTGTCTAGGAAAAATAGAGTCATCTGGGTGGAAGCATGAACATGATTGTTGTACTGGAACTTGGCATTGGGCAGATGCTCATCCCAATGATCCTGTCTCTCATTACAGAACAGTCACAAGTACTGTTCCAGTTCCTGGTTCACCTGCTCTATCTGCCTGTCTGACTGAGGGTGATAGGCTGTGGTTGTGTGGAGCTTTACTCCCAACAATTGATACAACTCATAAGTGAACTCTGCCTGAGGACCTTTGTCTGAAACATACCCATCAGAAAGACTATGAAGCTTTCAGACATTCTTCCAATGCAGACTGGCAGCTCCTAATGCAGAACAGGTAGTGTGGATGGGGATAAAAGAAGCATGCTTCCCATGAAGGTCTACCACAACTATGACTGTATCATATCTATAGGCATCTGGAAGTTTGACAATGAAATCCACCAATGCTACACTCCAATGACTGGCAGAAATTAGAAGGTGGTGGAGCTGATCCATGGGTGCCTAGTAGTGAGGCTTGGTATAAAGACAAAGATCACAGATGCTAGTGTAGATGCCAATGTATCTGGACATCTGAGGCCACCAGTAATTCTAAGACACCAATTCTAATGTTTTCCACCTGTCTGAGTGCCCTGCTATTCATGAATCATAATGCTGTTTCATGATACACCATTGGAGCTCTGAGATATTGGGTATGCAGATCCATTCCCAGAAGGTTAGCAGCCCATCCTGTAAACTCAACTCCTTATCATGTACTGACTTCACTCTACTGGCACATCAAGTTTGTAGGGCCTGTGCTGCTTACACTACAGTATCCTCCTAGGCACCCTGGCAATTTGCCTATTGGATGTCTTTGAGGATGTTTGCTTCATCCCCTTGGACCACAATCTCTTCCTGTAACATTTCCATTACAGGTTGCACAGCTTGTAATTCACACATCATAAAACAAAACCAGTTAATTAAGTCTATCAAGTATGAAGTAAGGTGCTGCATTTACACCAGTACAAACAATGCAAGTTAGGTAGCATCAGGTGATGCTACTATGAATAGTAAGAATAATTAATTATGTACAGTAAGGTAAGCAGTATAAGAGTAGAGGGTAACAGACAATCCATTATATACTCCTCTGTTGAGTCCATCAATGGACTCACAATGAAAAAAAGAGCAAACAGTGGGGGGTGGGATACAGCATCTCACCTATGAGTTATCTCCAGGGGCCCAAGTGGGGGTTTTTGTATAAACATAGTGTAAGACTACAAGATCTTATGGAGTGAGTTATAGGCAATGTAGTATCCCAACATGGTGCCCAACCATGTTAGAAGATCAGACTGAATGGTGACCCATCCACTGAGTTGATTGTATAATGAACTACATTAGGTAGTTTATTTGAAGTGCATGTCCATCTGCAAGGCCCTTGCCTCCTTTCTGACAACAACATCAGCCCAGTACTCTGATACAGCGTTGGCTATATCTAAGGAGCCACTTGTGCTGGCTTTAAGTGAGATGGGGGTAGCAACATTAGTTAGTACAGTCACACTTAAAGAGCCAGGGATGTCAGTTGCAGTTGTCTTCAGGCTAGTGTTAGTAGGAGCAGGAGGACCTTTGGCTGGGTCCAGTCCTATGGACTCTTCTATAGAAGCATTCCTTGGGGATGCCCTAGAGCTTGTAGGGAGGTCAAGTAGAAGCACTGCTGCTGCTAGTAAATTGGCCTTAGCCAAGGCAACATCCATTATCTCTGTGGAATGGTGCAAGAGATGGGTAAATATGGATGACTCCCTGTAGTATAGCCATTCAGCTGTGTACAAGGGGAAGTGGCTCTGGCTCTCATGGAGTTGAAGGAGCACTCTAAAGTGCTCCCAATTATCAGCAGTGGGTGTATACCACCTATCATACCCCACTAGGTGTGAGGATTTACTAATAGACCAGAGTCAACAATGATGCTCATTGTCAACCTTTATAAATAGGTCCATGTACATAATGCTCTCTGACCAGTAGTAATCCAAGAAGCATATTCCATAAATACATGCATGGCTCACTCAGGCAGGCAGCACATAATTTGTAAGGAGGTAACAAATGACCTCTGTCTCACTGAGATTATTAATTTGCATAGGCAGCACTTGTAGACTATGTAGTATGAACTATCCCATCACTGCCCTTAGACAATCATACATTGTCTGCTAGTAATACTCCTAGGCCTTCTTCACTCCTGGAGTGGCAAAATGTCCATGATATTGCAGCAGCATTGAGAACTGTCATGGCTGTCTCTTGGAGAAGACTGTAGTCTTCCACTGTCTAGCTCCACATCTCACATCATCACTCCCATTCCCTACTGGACCCTAATTGGGTCCTCTAGAGTCTGAGGGACTCCCTCCTAGAGGTGGTAATGGTCCTTGACCAGGGAAAGGTAGTCCTTTCCTAGGTCCTCCACCACCTCCTCCTGGATCAAATAGTCCATGATGTGGTCTGGAGGATGGTAGGGAAGCATGATCACTTCTGGGTGACTACTGTCCTGGGTCACCTCCACCCTCTCTATCATAGCCAGACTGTCTAGAAGGACTACTTCTACTCTGGATGGCCTACTGTGGATACACTGTGGAACTATTCCTTATCCCAACCTAAGCATCTATCACTGAGGAGTGAGACTCTTGCTCCTCCATCTTAATTGGCCTAGTATATTCAGGTGGAACATATCTCTCTGGCCAAGCATTATATGCAGTGTTCCCTTGGAACACCACTCCTGAGTCATTGATATGGGACTGTTCAAAGTCCTTCATGTCTCCAGTACAGAACTGCTGCAATGCAATTTGATCTTCTTAGATCAATACCCTTCCCATAGACCTAGCAGGTCTACATTACACTATAGGCTGCTTGACCATAATGACCAACCCTGCCTTTGTTGATGCCAAGTCAAAAGTAACAATCATTCTCATCATAGCCTATCTCTAATGGTCTACTACAGCCTGTCTAGTTGTATAGTTCTATGGCATTTCACCAAGCTACTGTGGCACCTACCTTTATTAGCATGCTATGGGCATGGTTGCACCTGCTCAGATTTAAATTGTTCTCTCAGCACCTATAAATGCACTTTCCCAGGGTCCTCCATTCTCAGCCTCAGTGGAGGCTGTGATACCACCAACTCTATTGACTACTGTACACTTCTCACCTTCAATGAGATACCATTAAATGTTATGTTCAATGGCTCAAATATCTTGTTATCAAATAGTTGATGGTAAACTTCACCCTTGGGTCAGACCAAGCCAGTCCACTTCTGTATCACTATTGAGGCTACCACCTCATTCCACTCTATGAGCATGTGCAGGTCATATGTCCATTGCATGTTGCACTGGTCAATTCTAAAGGGATCTCACACTATCCATCATTCTTACTAAGCTCACAGCACTCTGCTGATGCACTCCCTTTTGACTTCATTTGTAATGAAGTCCTCCACTCTAACTCTGGAGCTCATTGATTGACACTCCAATGCCCCCATCACTACTTGTTTAGCATGAGTTTTTCCATGTAGCATGGCCTTGTCAGGCCTCTTCACAGCTCTCTTACTTGCTGCACTTAGCTTATCTAGCCCTTCCTCCCTTACCAGAGTTCTAAGGAACTCTTGCTCAGTCATCAGGATTGCTGATGTATCCATCAGCAGATTGGCCATTGGAGCTAGCTCCTTGACCACATCCTCTACTGTCACACTCCTATAACCTTCTAGTTCATTGCAACACTTTTGTGCAGCCCTATACTAATGTAGTTGGCCATCAGTGTTCACTAGTAACACCCTCTCAGCCCTTAATAGTACTCTGTTGTTTGCAAAGTCAAGATTGACTTTGTTCCTATGCATAAAAGGTGTGCTAATAATCATATCATAGCAATTAAAGTTTGCTATATCCATATATTCCTTCATTGGCTTCTCCAACATTTTAATCTTTACTTCTGTGCCAAACTGTACAATAGCACAACTCCCCACAGTCTCTAGCTGGAGCATTAAGGGTTCCATTAGCTCATGAATGCATATAGCATGCATATGCACAAACTGGGGCATAATGCCTGTAGTTGTACTCCCAGAGTCCCATGGAGTCCTTGCTGAATGTCCATCAACATCTACATACATTACTAGACACTTCTTCTCCTGAGGAATATACCATGGTCATTGCAGCTTATCCACTGTCTTCTGTAGAGTTATGCATTGCATATGCATGCATCTATCCTTCTGATGCTCAGTCAGAGCAAACAAATACTCCTCCTCATCACCACAAGCATAGTAATCATTGTTGTACATGTCCACTGCAATGTACTCATCCCTGTCAATACAGACTCAGCATTGTCCACAATTATCTCTTCTGGGTCCTCCACAGCTGCTGTATGAGCTACTCATACTTGTGCTCTTAGCACTGTGCACTTCTTAGACATGTGGTCTATCTGGCCACAGTTGTAACATTTTGGTGTATTTCTACCAAGCTTGTACCCTGCATTGCCACTACTAGCTACACCCTTAGGAAGATCCCTCTTTTGCAGAGCATCCCAAGTTGCCCTTGGGCCAGATTGACCTACTCCAGTCCCATACTAGGCATTCTTAGTTGCTGGTACATTACCAGCTGGTCCCATCCCAGCTCTATGGCCTGCTGGTACTGTATGCTAAACTACAAACCATGGATTACAGTTCCACTCTATCTTGGACCATTTTGCCAGAAAGGTTTCAACCTTTACTAGTTGATGATTTCCCTTTACACAGAGGGTGCTGTGCTGATCATAGTGCATTACAGTCTACACAGACTGCTCATAGCATATTGTATATGCTAAGAACTCAGTCACTGTATTGACTTTTAGTGAAAGGTTATCATTGCATATCAATATGTGATGCATCTTAGCTGGTATTCCATCTAGAAAAGCTTTCTGAATGGTAAATTCATCATTATAAAAGGTCTGGATGCCCATTTGAGCATTTATATACTACAGTCCTAAAGGCTTTACAAGCTTCTTGCATAATTGCTGCATTGACAAATCAGTCATATAAACTAATTAAGACCTCCTTAAAGGTCCAATCATGCTTGTCCCAATTTGTATACAGGACATGCCTGCAGAACCAGTTTTGTGCCTCTCCATCTACAAATTCATAGAGCACAAAAATGTGCTCCTGGCCCATGTTATCCCCACTATAACAGCAAGCTGCTAAGTGGTAACAGATGTCCATGGCCTAGTATTCCAACTGGGAAAACTTGTGCCCTCCTACATACACTTCTATATGATTCCCATCAGCCCAACAAGGCTTGACTCCATCAGAGAACTCCTAAGAAGTCATTGACTAGCCAGTTGAGGTAGTCATGTATATGATCTATATGGATCTTGAACATTTCATTCATTCTTAGCATGCTAGCACACAGTTCATGAGGTGAGGGCATTGACCATGCTCTGGTGGCTTAATATGGATGCTCCTCTGCCCTGCATTCATGATGTGGCACCTGAGACATTCAAGGCACTGGTGTTGCTGTCTGACAACAAGGGGGTTTATTATTGTCCCAATGATTTTGTTCATCCCAGTTGTCACTACAACAATTATATCCATGATCACTACAGTGGTCATTGTCACCACTTCCATCCCCCAGGTCTCTGTCCAGTTCTCCAGTTCTTGCAGCAAATTGTTGCCTTATATCATTCATTGGCATGACACCCTTCACACCCTTTAAAAACTATGCCTTGATCATCTATGACTGATTTACCTTGTTCCTGCAAATCCTAATTGTGGATGCATTGATAGTTGACATGCTCATTCCAGTTGTCCATAAGAGGGACTTGTTCCATAGCATGGTGTGGTATACTCAATTCATCTGGCATGCTTTTTTCATATGTCTCATCCTTTATAGTGATGCATCAGCAAGGCATCTTCATCTCAGGTGGTTCCTCTATCTCATTCTCACTCACAGGATTAGACATAACTGTTTCTACCTCTGATAATGCCTGGTAGGACATTTTACTAGTGTTAGCTTGATGCTATGCAGCATTTTGTCATCTCTTGTAGTCCTGCTGAGACTCATTTGCCTGTCTAGGTATATTCAAGATATCCATCACTTCTGTGATGTCTGGTGCATGCTAACACAACACTGCATTATAATCCACAGACTCAGCTGATATGGCTGTTGATGTTGATGTCCCTCAAGCAGCCTTATACTTGATATACTCATTGAGCTCAAGCTCAAAAATACAAGTAAAAAGTTCAATATGTTCAGTCAAATTTGACCTAGGTACATGCTGGCCTCTTTTAGCCAGTAGCTGTAAATGCTTTACCACATAAAGCTGTAGATGCTTTTGCATTGATTCCTTGTTGACTGTTGTAAAATGGTCCAATACCAGCTGAAGCTGGACAGATAAAGTCAATAATGACTGTCCATCTTCCTCTTTATTAAAGGATTCCAGTTTAGGCTCCAATCCCAGAACTTCCTGGGGGCTCTCATGCCTTACCTGTGGCTCTTGGCCACTCCCTCTTAGCTGCTCCATCATTGGAGGTGCTGATAGCACCTCTTCTCCAGTATGTCCCATCTGTCTGGTCACTGTTGCTGGACTCACTCCCAGTTCTTATGCTCTCTTCTTCAACAATATATCCTGCCCTTGTCTAGCTCCTTGTTCAGGCAGCACACTTCAGAATGGAGTACTATGTGCTAGCACACTACTCTGCATAGTGTCCACATACTAGGCAATTCCACCCATTGCCCTCAATGTACTCATTGTGTTCTTGGGCAAAGTTGGGTAGAGCAAGGATGCTAGATTCACTGCTGGAAGTAATTCTCCCAATGCAAATGATTTTTCCTCTAGTCTGTAACCAGTGTTCAAAATTAACTTCATCCATGAAACAGATAGCCCCCCTGGCATTCCAAGGATCTTGCTCATGTCATGAACTCCCTTGTCATCTCATTTTGGCAGAGGTTAGTACTTCAATGCTAGAAGTATCTCCATTGGTTGAGAGCCACTAGCTGGCTCTGACAAACCTGGTGGCTGGTCATCTGAGCTAGCTATGGGAACATCAGTTTGTGTTGGCCAAAAAAAAGTCCAGAAGTTTGATGTAAGTTGCCTCATTCTGTAAAAAGAGCCTAGAGTCTAAAGCCAATTGCAGAAGATTCAAAAAAATGTAGCCATTGGCTACAGATGGAACAATCTTGTGTGTATCATCCAGTAGCTGAATCGGACTAAAATATCAGAGTAGGCTAGTTATATTGTGAAATATAAGATGTTATTTTATGTAATCTACAGATGCACATCACCAATGTGTGTCAATTACTACATATAACAATGTCAATGTGGATAAATAGTCTAAGGTAACTACCAGGTTACAACTTCTCAATTTCTTCTATAGCCTTATACATTAGCATGACTAAGGATGTAAGAAGGATACAATGAACTATCCCTTTTTGTTGTTTTTGGTTCTCATTCACCTTGCCTTTCTCCATGTAGCCTTGCTAGTGCTCATAAGGCAGAGAACTTAACACTTAAAACAAAGTTGTATGGAAAAATTACTATAAATCAAAGGGTTATAAAGCCTACCTTCTCACTGGCCTTATCTGCTGGTGTCTCCATCAAAACTACTGTCAATATGAATATGTTTACCTCAATATCACAATTGTTTCTAGTTTTTACTGACAATTCTGCTAGCTCTTGATAGTGCATCAACCACCTTTATACTTAATTGAACCAAATATATTCCCATCTCTATATCAAGTATATGTTGATGCAAAATCAGTAGTTTGACTGTGGTCTGAAGTGTACAAACTTGGACCAATGAGTCATGCTCCTGTTTAGCAAGAGTTCAGAGCTCTGTTATACTAGGCTTACATAGATAGTATAGAATGATAATATTCTTATTGATATCTAATCCAATTGAAAGAGATGGTCTCAAACCAAAGGATAGAGTGTCAAAGAGTATAGCATACTATATAATCCAAAGCTATCCTGTTGCTCCTAAGTCTAAGATATCTATTCCCTGGGGACTCTGAGCCACAACAACAGAATTGCTTGCCTAAACCCTCCAATTCTGCCCTTCTCTTATACCTTCTTTGTCACACACAGACCATCATAGAGTTTACATGATTCCCTCATCCTGATGCATACCAATGAAGCTTGGCACAGTCTTGAACAATCCAAGTAAAAGGTTTAGCCATTGGCTGGCTAAACCTTTTCCTCTGGCTTCTCTTCTTGTTCCCTTATCCTCCCCCATCTCTTCTTCACCACTGGCAGCAGGGTACCTTCATGATAAGGTCTGGCTCGGATCATCTCGTGCATCAGGGCAGGCAGTAGTTGGAATCAGTAGGAGGTGGGAGGAAGGTTTGATGAGTGGTGGCTGATTGGCTTTCGGACTTGGTCCGAGATCAAATCCCAACACCGTCACCCATCAGCCCATCACTCCTGCATCCCGATCTCGGATCGCCTTCCCTCTGCTGCGGCCCATGCCTTGGTCGTCGTCGTCATGCGTTGCCAGGGTTTATGAGGTGCGAGATTCCTTGCGTTCACAGTTTTCAACGCATCTATTACGGTTTTCAGCAGTCTTATGGTATGTTTAGGAATCTTTCTTCGTCTCCGTCTGCCTTATTTCAAGGCTGACGTATTAATGACATCCCAGCTTTCAAGACAGTATACTTGCTCTGAATCTTCTTGTCTTCAGCAATATTGACCTGTTGAGAGCTGGGAGAGGTTGGGTGTTTGCGAGAAGTCTGTGGGACATGTGAAGGGCAGGCACGAGAGGGGATATAGGGAGGTGTGCGAGAGGTTATCTAGCTTCTTTGAGATGTGGTCTTGGAGTCGGTTTTGAAAGACACACGACGCATAGGGAGGGCCGGGGGCGACAGATACAGGGAGCCGATTAGGGATTACAGATGAGCCGTGATGAAGAAGACAAGGAGGATGGTAATGATGGCATCTGGTTAGGTTGTTGACGACTCGGCGTTTTCCTCGATGTTTGTTCAATTCTATGATGATTTGTATTGCTGAGACATTCACTGATCTACGTTGCTTTGAGGTTGCAAACACGAGCTCTACTAAGTTACGTTCACATGGGTGAATGGAATTACAGTATACTCCATCATCTGTTTCCACGCCACAAAGCCGAGTTACCATGATCATGGATTGTATGCTCCATCAGGTATGGCCTGACTCGTTCGGTATATCATCATTCTGATGAGTATAAAAATTGTCCATGAATATCTATATCGATCGCACTGGGATACATAAACAACTAGTGCCGGCCTTAAGGTATCAATAGGACACCACATTCTGACTATGACCCCCGATGATCGAGAGATTGTGCAAGCTCTTGGAGCTCTTCTTCTTGTCAATTTCTACGAGCATATCGTTATCGCCCTAACTTATGGTATGTTTTAGGCCTTTCATCGTAGCCTTGATTCTGTATTCAATATCGACAGGAATCTTTTGTCCTCTAGGAATCTTTGCAGTGAAATACCACATTAAGCTAGTTTTACGATTCTTCAGCGCACAATCAAATAACTTACTTGTATTTTTCAAGCAGGAACTCCTCACGAAGATTAACAGGATATATCATGCTGCTAGGGATTGTTGCGGCAACTTCTTTTTTGATCGCACAAACTGGATCCATGACTATATATGCCCGTTCCGGCATGATACAGAATACCAGCGCCCCACTTGCCAAGAAGCGTATATCAACTAACATGCAGCTCAGACCCTGGCTTGTGGTAAACGACATGTGTAAGGTGTCACAAGGAGCCCCTAGCTACCAACAGCAGAGAGGAAGTGAACCAGGGAAAGAATTAGCCAAGGATGACTAAACTCTAGACCCTTGACCAGTTAAGAGTGCACCAAGTGCATGCCAGCACTCTGAAAAGGCATTGGTATTGGTACCCTGCATACACATCAATAAGGTGTATAATCATGCCATTGCCAAGAAGGTCTATGCATACTGAGGAAGGTATAAAGAGAGGAAGGTTTGGGGATGTTTGGGCAAGCAAGCTATGTACTATGGCTTGGAGATAACCTAGGGAGCAGATCTCTTAGGCCTATGAGTTCTAGTTGCTTTGAGTTTATAGTTTAATAATATTATTGAGCCCATTTGATTATGCAAGACTGTCTCAAGCTTGCAAATAAAGTAGTCAAAATTATATATTATCATTGTGTCTCAATGTGAGCTTGCATGTGACTAAGCCTCTGAACTACTGTGAAAACAAGTTTGATCATTTGATGAGACCAATTGACTGGATCAAACTCTAATTTTGCATCATCTAGAGCCCACTGTAAGGAGCTTTTGTTGCACAAAACTCACTTTTATATCTCCATGAGGAGTCTAACCTAGAAACATTAGTTTTGCACCACTTGGGTCTTGGCACAAAACACCTGAAGTTATTCTACCTAAGGTGAAGAATCCTGTTGTAGTAAGGAAAAGAGGGCCTAGGACCAATAGCAGTAGTTCAAAGTCCTTTTTGCCTGATCCTGAAATTTTGCTCAGAAGAAGAAAGTTTCAGACTGAGAAAGTACTTTCAAGTTCACCAAAAGAACTGTGCTCTACTATTCAACCAGTTTCTACTGCCTCTATCATGGAACCAATCAGACACAAGATGCCACTGCATAATAGCAGGGATGCACCTAAGTTTCAGTATACTGAACCTTCTAAGGGTTTGATGCTTTTTACAAAGGATCTCTCTGTTTGAGCATGCTGGGATACAGGGAGATAAGGAGAGAAAGAAGAGGATTTTAGAGTATGTGGATGCTCAGACTGAACAAGAATGGCTGGACTTTGATTTCTTTGGAGATGACTATACTTGGTCAGCTTTTAAGAAAGATATTAAGGAGTCTTATCCAGAAGCAGTGGATGACACAGGTAGTGCTGCAAACCTGGACAGAATCTGCAGAGAACATGCCAGACTGAGTAGGAAAAGGACAACAAGTATGACTTATCTGAGGTGCTTACAGCAGTGAGGACTTTGATAGATTATGCTACTCTAAGAAGTTCTAGGAAAGAAAGAGTGGAGAAAGTGGACAGCAGTAGCAGACACAACAAAGAGGAGGCAGAAGAGAGAATGGCTCATCTACAAGATGCTGTGGTTACTATTGGGAAACAGATGGGGAGCATCCAGAGTGCTATGCAAACCTTGCAAAATAGCCAGCTGTACATGTGCAACACCTTCTTGAATACCAGGGGAAATCAAATTCACTTATAATTGTCTTAAAAGAGCATAGTGCATAACAAAATCCAGAACAAGTTATCCATTAGAGTGGATGCAGACATTGGAAAGATCACATGCAACAATCAGCATATGGCATTACCAGAGAAGGTTAACAGCTTCAATCATGGTGGGCCTGGCCTTACTTTTGTCCTATTTTGTCCATATTAGGATTATACCCACTGTCAATAGAATTGGCACTTGGCTAAGCTGCTTGTGAATGAACTTGTGGCAGATAGTCAGTTCTTTTTCCATTACTTTTGATTTAAAAGTCAGTACTAATTTGACACAGAACATGATCTTGGTAGTGATCTGAGGCCAAAAGTAATCAACTATATGCTCAAGAAAGCAATGAGACACCAACTCTCAAGGCCTAATGAAAGTGATGAACAAGCAATTAAACAGGCTGAGTTGTAGGGGAGGATTAGATGGACCTTGAATTGTATCACCAACTGGTGATTTGGAGGGCTCTTCACTAAATGGTTCTTGCACTTAATAGGGCAGGACAAAGCTCAGATCAATTCAAGAATGAGTCTAATGACACTTTTACTGACTGTTATATAGTTCAGAAGTCACAGAGCTTCTCAGATATATTGACAGCCATTGAAGGAGTGGAGAAACACTTATTATAAATCACATAACTTATTTCCAATGGATATTTCTCCAGAAATCTCTGCCATTCCCTGAAGTGTACAGGCACTAGAAGTTGTTTCCCTTTTGAAAATTGAAAAAGATACATGTTATGCCATTTCTTTATCAGCTTTCTGTTTTGGAAAATATCATTTTCTATTGTCTAATGCCTTTTCCACCCTAAAACATTTGCATTATAGATAGTATAACATGTTTCTTTTCTACTTTCTTCAAGGAAAACAACTTTCAACACCTGCAGTGAGTGTCATGCATATAAGAGTCTTGTGTCAACTGGATATAATTGGATCAATTCCTCAATTGCTCAAAACTAGTTACTCAGTACATTGTAATAGTTTATATATCTCTTATGACAGGGTTACCTGGTTAGGTAAAACAGAAAACAATAAAGGGGAATGACAAGGTAGATAAGAGATAGAGGAGATTAGTAGATGTGATGTACCAACTGTGTAAGCAAATGAAACAATGGAAGGGTCCAACAAATTAAAAGAAGTGAACTGTTGATAGACAGAGGCAGCTACCAAGTCATTTTGTCATGGTTTAAAGGGGGAATCTGCAAGAAAAGACCAGAGCAGAAAGACAAATATGAGGTAAGAATGTCCAGTAGAAAGCATATGTGTTAGAGGTGAAATTTTTTGAGTTTCAAGGCAAAGAAGGCTTGGTTACTTTTAGCCTGGAGCATGGTTCTTATGATAAACTTATTGACAGGTATACTGTCACTGGTCTTGCTGGGCTCTATAGTCTTTAAGGAAGATTTCTCCTTAAGGGGGATTGCTCCTTGCAGCTATGTTTTTTCTTTCCTTTAGTGATAACTTGAGCAGAAGGTATGCAAATACAAGGCCCATCAAAGTTAGCATTGTCTTCATGATAGTGTTTATTCTCTCTTTCTTGATAATGGGATATTAATCAAGCCTAAGTTGTGGACAGCCCCATAGTGGGGGCTTGAACAATGTATTCTTTATGCTAGCCCAAGCATTAGGCTTAATATCCTCCTGAGCATTAAAAATACTGAAGGCATATAGCTCAGTATAACAATTGTTAAGAAATGGAAAGTTAAAGAGGGATTAGGGGATGGTAAAGCTGTCATAGTCATAAAGACTGGTCTGGGGGCCATAGAGGGTGAATTGACAAGGATTATCACTCTTAGATGTATCATAGACCTTTGCAAAACACTCATAGCCAACTGTAGTACAAAGTAAGTAATCCTGCCTCAGTCTTTCAGAAAGAACTCTTTTATTAACCTGTAGTATGAAGTAATTCTACTACAGGTTGAGTGAGCAATTGTAAAAACTAAGCAGAAAAATAAATGCATACCCTCAGTCTTTGGAAAAAAAACTGAGGAACTTCTAAATCAAGTCACTATAATACACTGCCAATCCAGTAGTGGCTGTGAAAAACTATATAGTGTCAATTGACAATGATTATACCAGTAAGTAAAAAGATGAAGTAAAAGAAAATGACAAAGAAAAGAAATCTGAGCTTGAGTAACCAGGAAGTAACTGATACCACTGCCACAATAGACTAAGAGTATCTTTTAACACTCCCTCAAACTCAAAGCTTTGGGTAGAGACTCAGCAGTTCTATCATATAGGCATAGAGCATGCAGGCAAGGGGCTTGGGAAAGAGATTGGCAGGGTTCTCAGTCAAAGGGATGTGGATGATGTCAATATCCCCTATCTTGATGCATTCATGAATATAGTGGTGTTAAATGTCAATATGTTTTACACAGGCATGTCTTTTGGTATATTGAGCTAAGAACAACACTGGTGAGTTGCCAATGTGAAGGATGGTGGGGATGATGGAGAATGTCTAGGAAAAGTTGACATCAAGCAACTGGTTGTATATCTACATGGCCTGCTATGTAGTGGGTCAGAGTCATGTACTTTACTTGGCCTCAGTAGTTGAAAAAACAACAGTGGGTTGTCTTTTGGAGCTCCATGACACAGCTCCCCCAGCCATGGTGAAAATATATCTGCCAGTTAAATAATAGATGTTAAGGTCCCCTTTATAGTCAGCATTAACATAACCAATAGATTTGAGATCAGCCCCAGATCTATATGTGATGCAATAATCCAAAGTCCTGTTCATATACTGCATCACATGGGTCAAGGCCTTCCAGTAAGCAGGTCTGAAATTACTCTGAAATCTTGCTATCCAAGGCTTTATAGTATAGCTTGTCCTTCATATACTGCTTATCCTCATTGTTTTGCAGAAAACAAGCCTCTGTCAGGATCAGTCCAGTAGGGAATAGGGTGTTTGTCAGTGTTTTGTTTATATTAAACACAGCTGTCTGCCCAGGAAGCAAGGTATCCAAGTTTGTTATATGCCTGGTTGAGGTTATACCACTAGTTGTAGCCACCCTGCATAAGCCCATAGAGGGTTTTATTGAGGTGCAATGCCTTTCCCTCCCCTCCATAAAAACCTGGTGGGGGTCTCATGTAAATGGTATGCTCAAGGTTTACTGTTTAAATGACAGAAAAAAATCAACTTACCACAAGTGCATCCCCTTTGCCACTGAAACAGCTACCATCATCCTTATTGATTCCAAACAGACAACCAATCCATAAGTTTCTTCCCCTTTGATTTGCATGCAATCTTTTACCACCAGACAAGCTTTTCTCTTTACAATCTCCCTCTTAGTATCATATTTGTTTGCATACACCTATATACAATTCACCATCTTCTTCTCAACTGGTATGTCCTTGATATTTACCACATTCCAGACATCTTTTTTCCTCATAACATCCAGTTCTGCATCTATAGCAGGGACCTATAAGTCAGGTCTTGTGACCAGTGAGGTTACCAGTATCTTGTAGATTTTTGCACATGTACCACACATTGAGTCATATTTAGACATCAACAGGCACTGTTGATGTGCCCCCTATAGATTATTTAAGGATAACATCTTGTATTCACAATGTATCTAGTCTAATCCAATATTTTGGTCTGATTCAGCTACTATGTGAAACATGCAAGATTGTTCTATCCATAGCCAACAGCTACACTTTTTTAAATCTTCTGCTATTAGCTTTAGACTCTGGACTCTTCTTACTAATCTAGGCAACCCTCATCAAACTTCTGAGCTTTGTATTTGCCACATCAACATCTTGTCCTTATGGCTAACTCAAAAGAGTAATCACCTGGTTTCTTGGAGCCACCATCTGGCTCCAGTCCCAATGAGATGCTTTCAGCATTGAAATATCAGCCCCCACCAAAACAGGATGACAGTGGTACTTACAATATGAGTGAGAGCTTTGGAATGCCTGGAGGGCTATCCATTTCATAGATAAAGTCAATCTTGAACCTTGGTGCTAGACCAGGATATAAATTAGCATTGTTAGTGGCAGTGACAAATTTACTGTTGCCAGTATACCCAATTTTTCCCAATAACTTGAGGTGGGCAGCAGG
This sequence comes from Termitomyces sp. DKA19, assembly GCA_018851325.1. Lineage (NCBI taxonomy): Eukaryota > Fungi > Basidiomycota > Agaricomycetes > Agaricales > Lyophyllaceae > Termitomyces > Termitomyces sp. DKA19. The sequence continues at coordinate 7,073 of JABCKS010025079.1, read as the reverse complement.
AAATATGGGTGATTCTGTCTAATATGTGGACACTATTCAGGGTAGTGCACTAGTACATAGTACCCTATTCAGGCCAGTACAGGCCAAGCAAAGGGCCAAGAGAGGACAGGAGATACTGTTCAAGCAGATGGTGCAATGCTAGAGAGCAAGTCCAGCCATAGGGCTAGGACCAAAGGAGCAGGTTAAGGAAAAGGGGCCCATAGCACCTCTGACAATGGAGAAGCAGGAAGGAGGTAGCCAAGTGCCATGGATAGAGTACAAGAGCCTTCAGAAAGTTATAGACTTAGAGTTTGAGCTAGACTTCTCAGATGAAGAGGAGGATAAGAGGTCACTTTTGACCTTATCAGTCCAGCTTCAGCTGGTACTGGACCATTTTCCAATAGTCACAAAGGAATTGATGCAGAAGCATCTACAGCTTTACATTGTAAAGCATTTACAGTTACTGGCTGATAGAAGCCAGCATGTACCTAGGGCTGATTTAACAGAATATAGGAAACTTTTTGCTTATATCTTTGAGCTGGAGCTCAATAAGTATATTAAGCATAAGGCAGCCTGAGGGACTGCAACATCAACAGCCATACTGGCTGAGTCTGTTGATTATGACACACTATTGTGTCAATGAGCACCAGACATTGTGGAAGCAATAGATATATTGAATGTACCTTAACAGGCAATTAAGTCCCAATAGGACTATGACAGACATCAGAATGCTGTATGATGGCAAGCTAATACAAGCAGCATGCCTTGTTGGGCAGGATCCAACCTGAATATGGCAATGTCCAACTCTGCAGGTGATGACAAGGCAAAGAAGTTGCCTGAAAGAAGGACACTTTATAGACATGTTACAATCAAGGAAGAGGAATGTGAAGAGAGTGTTCCAGGTGAATTTATTACACCACAATGTGTTGCATAATGAGTCTATCTAATGGACAACTGGCACAATTGTGTCAACTACCAGTGCATATGTAATCAAGACTCACATAACCATGGCAAGTCATTAATTGATGACCAGGGTGTAGTGTTTGAAGAGCATGAAGGTGTTATGTCCATAAATGATATGAGGCAGCAGTTTGCCACAAGAACCAGAGAACTAGTGATAAGACCTATCTGTTGCTGAGTACCATTAATGACATCTCCATTAATCTTATCTCCATAGCACATGACTTGGGAATATGTCACAAAGGGTCTGAACCTAAAGTCTGGAACAAGGTAGCCTTTTGTACAAGACCTTAGTGATCATAAGATTTTGGGATCACAAGATTTTGGGATCACAAGATTTTGGGATCACAAGATTTTGGGATCACAAGATTTTGGGATCACAAGCACTCATCATGTGGAGCCAAGACCATGGATCTAGAATGACCAGGCCAAAAACCTCCTTAGCAATAATCACTAGCAATACCCATACTTTGCTTTTAAAAAGACAACCTTTCATAGACATGTGACTTCTTGGCTCCTTTGATTTTCTTGATTATAAGCATATGGAATGACATCTACATTTCAAATACTGACATATGGTATGCTTGCTTAGACTTCCATTTTGATGATCATTTATTTTTCCATTTGACACATTTTGTATACATTTCTGACATCATATACTTATGGTTAGTTACCATCTGAACATCAGTATAGAACCTCAAACATCTTGACAGATGCCATTACCTTTAGCAACCAATTTTCCATTCTTGATTATATTACTTACAACAGTATAAATACCCTCTGTACATACCTAGTTCAACACCAAAAAGAAGGATTATAGTCCACCACTGCCCACTGCAGCTTTAAGACACTCTGCTCATCATCTCTCTTAGCTTCAGATCTCACTTTTAGTCTTCTTTGTCACCATTAATGGCTTAGTGGCAGCCTTAGCAGACTCATCCTTAATTTAGTGTGGTACCAAGCATGGGTGCCTTATAGTGTTATAGCATTTTAGCAATGTTAGCAACTGCAGCTAGCAACTAGTTTTAGTGCCCTCACCAACCTTAGTGACTTCTCTTAGCAAATCTTTTACTTAATGACTTACTGCACCTTGGCTCCCTTTCCACTTCCTTCTCACACCTTAGTGATGTTTGCTTACTTTACCAACACTTCTACTTTTTATTGCCTAGTCCTCCTTCATACTTAGCAACTCCTCTCTCCTACTTACTTAGCAATTGCTTTGTTTCCACTGGTTTTACTCTTCTTTTACTTAGCAACTTAGCAGTCCTTTGTTAGCATCTAGTGACTTAGACTAGCATTAGCAACCACTTTCACTTGCTTTTTTCATTTCTCCCCTACTTTATTGGCTCTTGTTCTCTGGGACATTTACTGACTTGCCCTCACATACATTTCCTACTGCTAGCTACCCTATTTGGTTGTCAGTGCACTTATAGGTTCCCCTTTTAGTTTCCTGCATGGCAGCTAGGCAGCATAGGAGCACATCATTTTCAAGCCCACTACAAGGGTTTTAGGTAATCATTCTGCCAGAAACCAGAGCCCAAGCAAAACATTGCTTAGAATTGACCACCAAACTATCTAATCATCCACAATTGACTTCCTCAAGCCCCTCTCAATCTACATTCCCCAGACCTCTTGCTGACAAACTAGAAGCCACTAGAAACCTCCTCAATGTTAGCAAACTCCTTAGCAATTTCTCTGAAGCCTTTGTGGAAAGCTTTCTCAGTGCCCCATTATTATCACTATCCATTACTGACTTTTCTATCTTCTTCCCAGAATCCCATTCAACTTCAGCTTCCCCTACTGACAAACAGATTCCTCTTTCCCCAATTATACCAATATTTGCTATGAACAATGATTCAGTCACCTGTCATGCCCAGATGCCTCCTTGTAATAACACAACCACTCCTAAATGGGATAAAAGTTGCCTTAGGGAGCTACCTCAATACTTCAAGGAATTGGAGTATCTTTTTGCTGACTGTAGTATTACTGATAATACCCAGAAAAAGGAATATCCCGCCCATTACATCTCTTATGATATAGCAGAAACTTAGCTTGGCTTACTGGAATTTAGCAACAACCTAGTAAATGGCAACAATGTCCAGCAGCCCTATACATATTAAGAATGGAAAGCAGCAATTCTTAGGTTGTACCCTGAAGCTGATGCTAATACACATTACACCCTTGGTGACCTCAAGCAACTTGTAAACCAGACATTCAACAGCAGCTTAGCAACATTAGGATGATTCTCAGGTTACTACTGGGATTTCCAGCAAATTGCTAGATGGCTCCTTGCTAACAGCAAGCTTTACCAAAATGAGAAACATTATTTATTCCAGCAAGGTATCCCCACATTGCTTTGGTCCAAAATCATCCACTGGCTTGAGATCACACTTCCAGGCCACCATCCTGAGGATCCCTATGATGTGGAACAAGTCTTTGAAGGTGCAAAGTGGGTATTGAAGGGTACTGACACAGTGACCACTAAGTCTGCAGCCTTCATCATGTCTGTCACTAGCAGTCCCAGTATCATCCCAGCACCCACCATTAATGCTCCTGCTATGCTGTCCCCTGCTCCCAAATGAGAAGCCCTTGAGTTAGTGACAACCACAGCAATTGTTAACACCCTGGAATGCCTAGAGGCCCTTTTTGCTAACAGCAGTCAACCTTGCCAGCAGCAGCAGTTTAATAGCACTTGCCACTTTTGTGGTGAAACAGGTCATACCATGGTATGTGGCACTTGCATTAAACTAAAACACATAATCCAGCAGGGCCAGATCCATTGCAATACTGAAGATTGTGTTACTGTCAGGCACTATGATTCCCAATTACTTTGGCAAATGATTGTTTATGGAACATATCAAGGAATGGCATTGTTTCAATTCTGGACAAATTATTACTGACAGACTCTCTTCTAATGCTAATCCTGACCCCAAACAAGCAACAATTGCAGCAATCACTGATACACAAGGTTCTACAACAGGATGTCACTACCAGTCAATTGCTAACAAAAGACAAGCATATTGAAGCCTTGGAATAAGAGCTATATGCCTTGAGACAAGCTGGCAAAAGGTTTGACAGTGTACAGGTTCCCTGTGCCCCTTACCAAACAGCTAGCAACAATGCCCCAGCACCAGCAGCAACTAGCAAAACTCTGGCAACTACCCCATCCCCAGACACAGTACTGACTTCTGCTGCTAAGCTGGCTGATAAAGGCAAAGCATCTGAATGACCTGTTGCTAACAATTTGCTGCCTATTGCTAAGCCTACCAAACCCATTCCCCAGCCCCCAGTTCACCCATTCTCTAATATCCCTCATTGCTATGCCCCACCTGCTAATAGAAATTTTGCTGCTCCAGATTGCTGTAATGACACCACTTATAGAACTATGCCACCCATCTATGACCTTGAACAGTCCAAAGCAGTTTTTGACAGAGTTTTAAGAACACAGGTCACTGTTTCAGTGGGCAAGCTTTGTTCTATGGCCCCAGATATCAGGAATCAACTCAGGACTGCCATTATGCCTAAGCAACTAGCCAGTATGAATGTTAATATAGTGCAAGACCCTAGCAACATTTTTGAAGAAGCTTTACTGACATTTGCTATGGACACCCCTCAGTTTTCACTAGGATCCAATGCTAGTACCACTAAAGGACTTATACCAGACCAGGCCAATGTATCATTGGTAGACCTAGTTGAGGCATATATCAAGTTGCTACCTCCTGGGGAGGAGCCTGTAGTTCTGACAGTTGCTAAGGATTCCCAATTGCTAAGGTCTATTATGATGCTCATTGACAATTGCAAAGAAATAGAATGCATTATGGATAGCAGCTCCCAGATCATTTTGATATTAGCAGAAGTTGCTAACAATCTTGGCTTGTCCTATGACCCCAGTATTATTTTAAATATGCAGAGCACTAACAGCACACTGGATTGATCACTAGGACTTGCCAGGAATGTTCCTTGCACCATTGGCAACTTAACATTGTATCTCCAGATTCTCATACTTTGGTCTCTTGCCTATGATATCCTGCTTGGTTGCCCCTTCAATGTTCTCACCAGAAGTGTGGTCAACACTCTTAGCAACATTGAGACCACTATTACTGTTACCAAACCTAACTCTGGCATGCAATGCATGATACCAATGTTTCCTCATAGAAAGTACCAAAGAAACAATTGTCAGAAAGTTTGCTATGAGACAGAACCACCCTGGTCCTTTCAGCACTGAGCTGAATAGTGACAATGCTAACAACTTAGCATCAATTATCAGCTATGATCATTCTACTGGTCTAGTGATGTGTATAGCTTCTTGTGATTTAGATGATGATATATTACTTACAAAATCTTGCACATATACAGACTCTTCTCTTGCCTACCTACCTTTATGCTACTGCTTGTAATGTTTCCCCCTTTTCACTATCTCCTCATTCTTATTTTGTTTCAACTGATACTTCTAATCCTTTGATTCTTGGACAGACATTACATCTTGATACTTGCATTCTGGACATTGCTCCTATCTACATCAATTTTTCTTTCCCTGCCCAATATTTCACTAATGATGCCACTACACAAAAAGGTGTCCAGGTGAAGAAGAAATACAAGCCAGTCACTATGAATACTAAACCTGTTGCTGGTCATGTTAGCAAAGACTTCAGAATTGAGCAACAAATCCTTGGCAATCCCTTAGTGACAATGCCACCACTCAATCTAAATCCCCCTCCCTTTGTACTGACTCAGCAATTCACCAGCAACTGACAAGCAACATTTGTTAAGGACCACAATACCAGTTTTCTCACTAGCAACAAACTTAACATCCTCATCAATCTTGTTGCTAAGCAAGACAAGGCTTTTACTTGGGAAGATTCAAAATGAGGAAGCTTTTGCTCTGACTTCTTTCCCCCAGTCAGGATACTGACCATCCCCTATGTTCCTTAGGTTCAGCATAATCATCCTACTCCTCCAGGCCTTGAAAAAGAAGTATGTGAGATCATTCATGACAAGATCAAGGCTGGTGTCTATGAACCCTCAAATTCAGCTTACTGGTCTCATTGGTTTTGTGTCCTTAAGAAGAATGATAAGCTCTAGATTGTGCACAGTCTAGAGCTACTAAACCATGTCACCATTTGCCACTCTGGAGTACCCCCTTTCCCAGATTATGTCACCAAATCTTTTGCCAGACATATTTGTGGCACTATGCTAGACCTCTTTGTTGGTTACAACACATGACTAATTGACCCAACCTCACATGACTTAATGACATTTCAGACACCATTTGGCACACTTTGCTTAGTGACCTTACTGATGGGTTGGACTAACTCTGTACTGATCTTTCACAATGATGTTACCTTCATTCTGCAGCCCAAGATCTCCTATAACATACTCAGTTTTATTGATGATGTTGGCACTAAAGGTCCCAAAGACTGGAAGCTCATTGATGGTATTTCCATTGAGCATCTCACTAACCCAAACATTCTCTTAGCACTCTGGGAGTTCTTTGAGCTCCTTAACTGGATACTTCAGTGAATGAAATATTGTGGCAGTATATTTTCAGGTCACAAGCTTGTCTTATGTGCCTCTACATTCAAGATCTTGGGACATGTGTGCACTCCTAGCAGTTGAGTACTGGACAAAAGTCACTTAGCCTTTCTAGAGTGCTGGGGCCCTTGCAAGTCACTATCAGAAGTCAGAGCCTTTTTGAGTACAGTTGGCATCCTTAGGATTTTTGTTAAGAATTTTGCTCACTATGCTAACAACTTAATGAGACTCACATGTAACAGAGTCCCTTTTGAGTTTGGCCCAGATCAAGTTAGCACTTAGCAAGATCTTATCAAGGCCCTTAAAGATGCTAAGCCCCTTGTCCCCATTTACTATAAATCACCTGATCCAGTCATCTTAGTGGTTGATATGTCATACATCACTATAGGCTACTACTTTTACCAGTGCTATAGTGACAACCACAAAGAATGTCTGTAACACAGTTACTGAGCCTTTCACACACTGAACTGTAAGTCAGAACCTATTGATTGATTCTGGCTACAGTTGTGCAAAAAGACTACTTTAGGTTACATAATTAACCTCACAACTTATATACAAGTTAAATAACTAATAATTAGTAATGACTGTAAATATTAATAAAT
>JABCKS010025078.1:0-28108 GCA_018851325.1 Termitomyces sp. DKA19 | reverse complement strand
CATGCATCTAGAATAACCTCACTAGGAGCCTCCTTAGTAATGTTTGCTAGCAACAATTCTTAGCAACATTGGTACTTTTCTTTCAAAATGCACATATGGATATGTGACTTCTTGCCCCCAAGTACTTGGCTCTTAGTATCTTCCTCAGCTTTAGAACTCATTCTTGTTTACCCTTGTTATTGTTAATGGCTTAGCAACAAGCTTTAGTAACCTTGTCCTTGATTTAGCATGGTACCAAGTACAGGTGCCTTAGTATTATAGTGTCTTAGCAACATTAGCAACTATGGCTAGCAACTAGTTTATTTCCCAAAGTTCCTTTACATTTGACTTACATTCTTGCCCCCTTTCCCTCCTTATCACTGGGCCTTTACTGACCTTAGTGACATCCTCTTAGCAATTGTCTGTCTAATAACTTTTTCTTACTCCCATTCATACCTTAGTGACTTCCACTTATCTTACTGACATTCCCTTCACATACCACTTTGCCCTCTATCCTGTTTCCATTTTCATTTAGTGACTTAGTGACTTATCATTAGCATTTAGCAACTTAGGCTGACATTAGTGACTCCTTTTACTTGCATCCTTTTTCCACCCTACTCTATACAGTTCTTGTTCTCTGGAATGATTACTAACTTGCTCTCACACATATCCTACTGCCAACTATGCTATCTGGTTGCTTGTGCACTTTAGGACTTCCTTGGGTTTTCTGCACAGCAGCTAGGCAGCATAGGAGCACATCACTATATGTCAGTATTTGAAATGAAGATATCAATTGGTACAAGAACAATGAAGGGTCCAAGAAGTCACCTGTCTGTAATATATTCATTTTTAAGAGAGAAATGCCTTTGTTGCTAAGATTCATTGATAGCAAATGTTGCTAAGGGGGTTCTCAGCCAGCTTGTTCTAGATTCTTAGTCTAGGCTCTATGTGATAAGTGCTTATGATCTACAAAATTCTTGTGGTTGCTAAGGTCTTATGCAAAGTCTTGTGCTGAGTCCCAGGTTATATATTGTTCAGATAAAATATTCTGAGATAATGGTAACTGTACTCAGCAACAAATAGATCTTATCAACCTGCCATTAACACTCCTGCTATGCCATCCCCTGCCTCCAAACTGACCACAGCAATTGTTAGCACCCTGGAATGTCTAGAAGCTCTTTTCACTAACAGCAGTCAACCTTGCCAGCAGTAGCAGTTCAATAGTGCTTGCCATTTCTGTAATGAAACAGGTCACACTGTAGTATGTGGCACTTGTATTAAATTAGAGCATATGATCCAGCAGGGCAAAATCCATTGCAATGCTGAAGGTAAAATTGTCTTACTATCTGATGCTATAATCTCAAATTACTTTGGCAAACAACTGTATATAGAATACATTAAGGAATAGCATTGTCTTAACCTTAGACAGATTATGACTAGCAGGCTCTCTTTTAATGCTAATCCTGACTGCAGCAGTCACTAATATACAAGGTTCTACAGCAGGACATTGCTACTAGTTGATTACTAATAAAATACAAGCATATCAAAGCCTTGGAACAAGAACTATTTGCCCTGAAACAAGCTAGCAAAAGGTTTGATAGTGTATAGGTTTCCCATACTCCTTACTGGATGGCTAGCAACAATGCTCTAACACTATCAGCAACTAGTGAAACCCCAGTAACTACTCCTTCCTCTGACTCTATACTGACTCCTGCTGCTAAGCCAGCTAACAAAGGCAAAGCATCTGAACAACCTATTGCCAACAATTTGCTGCCTATTGCTAAGCCTACCAAATCTGTCCTCCAGCCTCCAGTTCACCCATTTTCTGATATTCTTAGTTGCTATGCTCTTCCCACTAACAGAAATTTTGCTACTCCAGACCACTGTAATGATGCTACTTACAGGACCATGCTTTCTATCTACAACATTGAACAATTGAAGGCAGTATTTGATTGAGTCTTAAGCACCTAGATTACTATTTTAGTTGGCAAGTTTTGCTCTATAGCTCTGGACATCAGGAATCAACTCAGAACTGCCATTATGCCTAAGCAACTAGCTGATATAAACATTAATATGGTACAGAACTCTAGCCATATTTTTGAAGAAGCTTTACCAACTTTTGCTATAGACACACCTCAGTTTTTGCTAGGGTCCAATGCTAGTACCTCTAAAGGACTCATACTGCAACAGACCAAAGTATTATTGGTTGACCAAGTGGAAGCTTATATTGAATTGCTACCTCCTAGGAAGGAGCCTGTGGTTCTAACAGTCACTAAGGATTCTTAGTTGCTAAGGTCCATTATGATGCTAATTAACAATTGCAAGGAAATAGAACGCATTACAGATAGTAGGTCTCAGATTATCTCTATGTCAGTAGAGGTTGCTAAGGACCTTGGCTTATCCTATGACCTCAGTATCATTTTGAATATGTAGAGCACTAACAGCATACTTGACTAATCACTAGGACTTGCCAGAAATGTCCCCTGTACTATTGGCAACTTAACCCTGTATCTTTAAATCTACATACTTCAGTTCCATGCTTATGACATTCTACTTGGTTGTCTATTTAACATTCTCATTAGAAGTGTGGTCAACATTCTTAGCAACATCAAGACCACCATCACCATTACCAACCCTAATTCAGACATGCAATGTACAATTCTAACATTTCTTCATAGAAAGTATAAAAGAAACAATTGCCAAAAGGTTTGCTATGAGACAGAACTACCCTGGTCCTTTCAGCACCAATCTGAATAGCAATAATGCTAACAATTTAGTGACCATTATCAGTTATAATCATTCAACTAGTCTAGTGACATGTATAGCTTCTTATGATTTGAATAATAATATCTTACTTACAAAATCTTGCACATATACAGACTCTTCTTTTGCCTACCTCTATGCTACCACTTGTAATTTTTCCCCTTCTTTACTATCACCTTGTTCTTATTTTGTTTAGACTGATTCTTCTAATCCTTTAATTCTTGGACAGATATTACCTCTTGATACTTGCATTACAGACATTGCCCCAACCTATATCTCTTTTCCTTTCCCTGTCCAATATATTGCTAACAATACCATTAAAAAAAAAGGTGTTCAGATGAAGAAATACAAGCTAGTTGCTATGAAGATCAAGCCTGTTGCCAGCCACATTAGTGAAGATTTCAGAATCAAGCAACAAATTCTTGGCAATCCCCTAGCAACAATGCCAGCACTAGACCCAAATCCCCCACCCTTTGTACTGACTCAGTAATTTACTAGTGACCAACAAGCAACATTTATTAAGGACCACAATATTGGCTTTCTTACTAGCAACAAACTTAATGTCCTTGTTGTTACTAAGCAAGAAAAGGTGTTTGCTTAGGAAGATTCAGAATGAGGAAGCTTTCACTCCAACTTTTTTCCCCCAGTCAGAATACCAACCATCCTTCATATTCCTTGAGTTCAGCATAATCAACCTATTTCCCTAGGCCTTGAGAAAGAAGTATGTGAGATCATTTATGACAAAATTAAGGCTGGAGTCTATGAACCCTCAAATTCAGCTTACTAGTCTTGTTGGTTCTATATCTTTAAGAAGAATGGTAAGCTCCAGATTATGCACAGTCTAGAGCTGCTAAACTATGTCACCATTTGCCACTCTGGAGTACTCTCTTTCTTAGATCATGTCACTGGATTTTTTGCTGAATGCATTTGTAGCACTATACTAGACCTTTTTGTTAGTTACAATGAGCAACTGATTGACCTAGCCTCACATAACTTAATGACATTCCAGACCCTGTTTAGCACACTTTACTTAGTGACCTTACTGATAGGTTGGACCAACTCCATACTAATCTTCTATAACAATGTTACTTTCATTCTACAGCCCAAGATTCTCCATAATGTACTCAGTTTTATAGACAATGTTAGTGCTAAGAATCTCAAAGACTGGAAGCTTGTTAATGGTATTCTTGCTAAGCATCCTACTAACCTAAACATCTGCTTAGTGCTCTGGGAGTTCTTTGAGCTCCTTAACCAGATCCTTCAGCAAATGAAGTATTGTGGCAGTACATTTTTAGAATGCAAGCTAGTTCTATGCACCTCTATATTCAAGATCTTGGGATATATTTGTACTCCTAGTAGTTGAATATCAGATAAAAGTCACTTAGCCCTGCTCAAGTGCTGAGGCTCTTGCAAGTTGCTATCAGAAGTTAGAGCCTTTTTAGGTATGGCTGGTGTCCTTAGGATTTTCATTAAGAATCTTGCTCACTATGCTAATAACTTAACAAAACTCACATATGTGCTGGAGTCCCTTTTAAGTTTTGTCCAGACTAAGTTAATGCCTAACAAGACCTTATTAAGGCCCTCTAAGATGCTAAGCCCTTAGTTCCTATTGACTATGAATTGCCTGACCTAGTCATCTTAGTGCTTGATACATTATACATTGCTATAGGCTACTACCTCTGCCAGTGCTATAGCAACAACTGCAAAGAATGTTGCTATAATTGTTTTGGGTCCATCATGCTTAATAACAGGGAATCATGATTTAGTCAGCCCAAGCTCAAGCTCTATAGTCTTTACTGTGCCTTTCAGGCTTTAAGAATATACCTTATTGGAGTCAAGAACCTAATTATCAAAGTCAATGCTTATTACATTAAGGGTATGCTCCAGAACTCTGACATTTAGCCTTCCACTAGCATGAATTGCTGGATTATAGTGATTTTGATATTTCACTTTAAACTTGTATATGTTAAAGGTACCTTCCATAGTCCAGATGGACTTTTGCAATGACCACTACAGCCTAGCAACCCCCTTCCAGATGATAGCAATAACTTGGTATATAAGGATTGGAACAATTGACTTCATAGCTTTATTCACCAAGTTCAGCTTTCTCTCCCTCTACTTTGCTATGTCTCTTCAGCCTCACAATTGTTACCCCCAGTCCTTGAGTTCCAGCCCTTAGTGACATTTATTAGTAATACTCAGGATACAGTTGCTCTATGCCTAGCAATTAGTAACAACTTTTTGCCTCTACAAGATGATGCTACCATAACTTATAGCAATGTCCCCAGTACTACTAAGGCTATTGCTAGCAATGCTCATATTTTGTTGGTCCAGAAGTGGCTTAGCAACTTAGTCAGGCTTAACAACCTTAGTGATGATGCCTATACCACCTTCATTTGCTATACTGCTATATTCTCCATTGCAGATAGTAAGCTTTGGCAATGAAATAGAGATGGTGCTCATAAGTTGTTCATTTCTACCAACTGCTACTTATGTATCTTACAAGCTATGCATAACAACTTGGGCTATAAAGGACTTTTTACTATCCACTTAGCCTTACTAGAATGCTTTTAGTGGCCATAAGTTAGCACTGACATCATTTAGTATATTCATACTTGCTACATCTGCTAGATTCACCAGACTACTAAAGTACTGATTCCACCAACTGTTACTATGCTAGTGCCCTTATCTAGCAAGATATATATTGACACAATGTTCATGCTACCTTCTAATAAGTTCAAATATATCATTCAAAGACACTGTTTGCTAACATATTACCCTGAGTTCCATATGCTCACTAGGAAGAATAGTAATACTATTGCTAAGTAGTTGTATGAAGATGTCATTTGTCATTGGGGAGCTCTTAATAAAATTATTTCTAACAATGGCACCCCTATCTTGAAGGCTATTGCCTACTTAGCAAAAAAGTACAACTTGTACCATATTTGTATCTCTGGTTACAACAAGTATACTAATAGTATAGTTAAGTGACCTCACTTTGACATTTGCCAGACTTTTTTCAAGGCAGTTGATAATGACCAATTCAGATAGAGTACTACTTGTTATTTAGTCTTTTGGTCAGAATATATTCAGTTTGCAAGCAAATAGATTGTTTCTCCTACTATGCTGTCACAGGTACCCATCTCCTTCTGGCTAATATAGTTGAAGTAACATATTTACAACCACCACCAACTTTCTTATATCTTCTACTGACCTCATAGCATGTCAAACAATCGATTTGAAATGTTGCCAAGAAAACCTCAAGTAACTATATAAAACCATCTTTAGTACTTGTTGTTTAGTTGCTATCTATTTTAAAACTGAACATGTTGTTATAATTTGTGACTACAACTTTTAAACTAGAGATCTTGTATTAATGAGAAATACTAAGATTGAGGTAATTTATAACAAGAAAATGAGGCCTTGTTACTTAGGTCCCTTAGTGGGTGATATTTTGTAACCATAGAAGCACTTACATCTTTTGTGAACTAAATGGTTCAGTTTTACATTGCTTAGTAGCCACTTTTTATTTGGTCCCCTATTTTGTTAAAGAACACATATCTATACCTAGTGATGCTTTTGACATTAACACCTCCTACTTACATGAACTTGAACCAACTGATCTTGTGGACAATGATGATGCTAGCAATGTTGCTAATAAAAGCAACAATTAAAAACTATTTACTAAGCCTTAACAACTTTTTTTCACTTTTTACTTCACTTATACATCTATTATACAGTCAGAAAAAAAACCATCATATACAATACAAAAACTTAAGTCCTTTATCTTATCTTATATAATCTTTTTGCTTGTTCAAATACATCACAGACTTTTTTTTTACATTTTGATATTTTTTTGCTATGATACTGCACTTAGCAACTTTTTTGCTAGTGACTGGCATAACCTTGAGGTTTTTATACTATAATGATTTACTGAGTATTTCTCTTTATATCACTAGTGCATAGCAATTATTCTGTCTTTGTTTTTTCTCTTTGATTCTAGACTATATATTACTTTGGGTTTCTTATCTTTTCTTAGCTATTTATTTCCCTCATTATTTCTGTTTATTATGTTACATTTTAAAGGCCCTTTAAGGGAATCAGTCTGGTATACTATAAGCTCATAAAGCCTTTCAAGGGGGTTAGTCTGCAATAACAAAAACAAAAATATTTACAGGAGATGGCAGTCACTAGGTATTGAGGTCAATGTCATTGGTTGGCATATCCCCTACCTCCTTCTTGTCCCTCTCCATAATAAGGTTTTCCTCTTACCAGACTAAGAAAGCTTGACAATCCTCCTAATACTCTACCAGACTTACTACCAACCACTTAGCAACTATATATCTTACTTGCACCTCTAATAATTCTGGCTTAGCAATATCTAACTCTCACTAGAAATATTGCTTAATTATGGCCACCCATTCTTCATACTTCCTCAGTAGAGAGGCAGGCATTAGTGGTTCTGGTAAGACTAAGTCTTCTTTTAGCCATACTAGCTTATTGTCTCCCATCTGCTAATGAGGGGCAGGAGTACAAAGCACCTAAGCAACAACTGTTAGTAAGCCTCTTAGTAATAAGGGGAACTTGGATATATACCAGAACTTCAGCCTTAACTGCCTCTTCTGCTTCCTCCTCCTTTACCTCTGGAATTACTACCTCCTCCTCTCCTCCAAATGGGACCTCCTTTAGTTCCTCAATACCAGTTGCTAATGGTGTTGCTGTCCTCATAACAACATCCTCCACTACAGACTTGGTGTCACTAGCAATAGTTTATTGCCACTTAGCAAGAGGCTCATCATCCACTACTGTTGTTACTTTCACTGCCTTTGCTAATAACTTTTTGGCAGCTCTTCTGAGGATGCTTGGCTTTGATAACCTCTCATCCCTTCACTGTCATCTTGTTTTGCTCAATTGGCAGATGCAAGCTCAAGTACTTGATCTAGATGGGTAAACCACTTGCTACTAACTCCTGCTGCTTCTTAATGAACTCCTACACCTACCAAACCAAAGCTGCTTGAGTTACTTTCCTTTTAACAAACTTTTCACCTCAGCTACAAAATGAAACTTATGGTAGAAGCAGCCTTTTCTGGAGCTATCACAACAATAGCAAAGTTAGGCACTAGTAGGATACCAGCAGCCCTTAGAGTTGTTTTCTGACTAGCAATTATCACACTATAAAGGAAGTTAGTGACAAATTACAACTAATTGCTAAGACTTACTGCTCTCTGAGCCTCTCTAAATGCCTTTCACTCCATAGGCAATACTATGACCTTTCCTTTAGCCTTCTCTAGTATGATACCTGTAGTCATTCCCATATCTACTACAGTAGACAATTTTTGCCAGCAAAGAAGCCCAATAACCTCCTTGTTAGTAAAGGAGTCTTGTAAGAATTCCTGTCCAGAGTTAAGCAACTGTCATTAAGTATCTGGCAAAAGATCAAACTTACCTCAAACTCTTCCCTATCCTTTTTTTTTACCTTCCCCTTCTCTTTTTCTTTAGAAGTCATTGCTACTCTTGGCAACATTGCTGACTCCTTAGCAGCATTACCAGTGGCATGTTTAGGAGTGGAAGGGCCTGTCTCCCCAAGGTCCATATAATCCACACTATGATTGGCCCCTGTTGCTATGGCTAACTTATATGGTGGGTACTGGAAGAAAAACTAATTATTAGGAGACAATTTGTCAAACAGCTAGAATTACCTTAGCAATGTCATTAAGATGGGTGACACTACTATCACTTACCATTATTTCAACCTCTAAGTCCTTGAGCAGGTATTCTAATAAAGGAAAGGGGCCTAGTAAAACTATTAATACTGTCACTTAAGGTGAGAAAGATAACTTACAAAATGCTTAGTGAACTCCTGGGCCCATTTCTCCCCCTTGTACTGCTTGTACCAGACTTGGTACTCCTTATCAACTGTTTTGAGCTCATTCTACTTTACCCTGCTCCTTGCAGTCTTAAACTAACAAAGCCAAGTCTTAAAGATAGTAATTACTACTATTCAAGAGTTGGTCATTAGCTAGCTATAAGTAGTAGCCAGGATGTGTCCAACCTGCTGTAGGAAGACTTGGGCTATAGTATACTTATCCATCTGATTGACAATGAGGAAAGCCATGGCAATTGGATGAAGATACAATATGAAAGTAAATAAAAAGGTGGAGAACTTATCAGAGTCCAGCTAAGTGCTAGGCTTTTGATGCATTTAACTCTTCCCATATATGGACTATACAAGCAATTATAGGACTTTGTTGACTGAGAACAGTTAGGATTTCAGTCTAGGGGAGGATGATGAGACCCATCTGGTTACTAAGTACTATTAATGACATCTTCACCAATTTTATCTCTATAGCACATAACTTGGAAATATGTCATGAGTAGTCTAAACCTGAAGTCTGGAATGGGGTAGCCTTCTATATGAGACCTTAGCAATCACAAGACATTCTGGATCACAAGCTTCATCACATAGAGTCTAGCTCTAGGATCTAGAACAACTAGGCTGAGAACCCCCTTAGTAACAATTCTTAGTGACATCAGTACCTTGCTTTTAATATCTTATAGATATATGACTTCTTGGCTCCTTTCATTTTCTTGATTATGAATATACCTGAATGGCATCTATACTTCAAAGACTGACATATAGTACACTTGCTTATACCTCCATTTGATACTCATTGATTTTTTCATTTGACATGTTTTATATACATTTCTGACATCACATACTTATAGGTAGTTACTATCTGAACATCAGTATAAAATTTTGGACATCTTGACAGACACTATTACTTTTAGTGATCAGTTTTCCATTTTTGCATACATTACTTATAACAGTATGAATACTCCCTGTATATACCTAGTTTGACACAAAAAAGAAAGGTTATAGCCTATTACTGCCCACTATAGCCTTGGAACACTCAGCTCATCATCTCCTTCAGCTTCAGATCTCCTTCATGGTCTTTTTTGTTACCCTTAATGGCTTAGCAGCAGCCTTGGTGGACTTATCCTTGATTTAGCATAGTACTAAGTATGGGTGTCTTATAGTGTTATAGTGTCTTAGTAACATTAGCAACTATGGCTAGCAACTAGTTTTTGGTGTCTGTTCTCTAGCTTTTATCTGTTTTGACTTACATTCTTACCTCTATCCTTTTTCATTGCTAGGCCTTTATAGACCTTAGCAACTTCTCCTAGCAATTTCTTTGATTAGCAACTTATTGCTCTTTGACCCCCTTTCCACTCCCTTATTACCCCTTAGCAATATTTGCTTACTTTACTAACCCTTCTACTTTCTATCACTTAGTCCTCACTCATTCTTAGCAACTCCTCCCTCCTATTCACTTAGCAATTACTTTGTCTCCCTCTTTTCTTTCTTCTTTTCCCCTTAGTGACTTAGCAACCTTTTGGTAGTGTCTAGCAACTTAGGCTAGCATTAGTGACTACTTTCACTTGCCCCCCTTTCCATCATTACTTAATAACTCTTGTTTTCTAAGACATTTACCAACTTGCTCTCATACATTTCCTACTGCTAACTACTCTATTTGGTTGCCAGAGCATTTATAGATTGTCCTTTTTGCTTTTCTACATAGCAGCTAGATGGCATAGGAGCACATCAACTGCTCCAACTCCTGATTTACATATTTAATCTAGCTATCAGACTCTGGGTAGTAGATAGTAGAGGTGTGAAGCTTCATACTGAGTAGTTGGTAGAGTTTCCTAGTGAAGTTTGCTACAGATTGTGGCCCTCAATCAGAGACATAGACATCAGAGAGGCCATAGAGCTTCCACATATTCCTCCAGTACAGATTCACAGCATCTATAGTAGAGCAAGTGGTGTAAGTCAGAATGAAGTGTACTTGCTTGCTATATAGGTCCACCATCACCATGATCACATCATAACCATAGATGTTGGAGAGCTCTATGATGAAGTCTACAAAGGCAACACTCCATTGCTCTATGAGCACAGATAGTGAGTGCAGCTGTCCTGAAAAGAGGCAATGCTAGAGCAGATCCTATCCTAGAAGGCCCATTTATCTCCATAGACTAATTTAGCACTAGTAGTACATCTTGGCTTTAGTACCCAAGTTGCCTGTATGACAAACTTCTCCTGCTAACCATCCTGGTTACCCTGCTAGATGTCCCAGAGGATGTCTATCTCTGCTCCCTTGACAATTAGCCCTTCTATAGCTTGGATTGTAAACAGTTCATGCCAGAGGAGCACAATGTTGCTGTTGTCCTCTTTCTCTGTACTATGGTCCACTCTCTAGGACAGAGTATCTGGTTTCCCCATATTCTAGCTAGGCATATGGTGCAGCAAGAAGTCAAAATTGGCTAGGTAGAGAGATATTGGGTCTGCCAGTAGTTAAGCTTCTTGGCTGTCTGGAAGTATTTGAGGTTCTTATACTTATGATCTGTTCAGACCTTGAACTTATACTATGCACCTTTTAAAAAGTGCCACCACTCTTCAAATGACTGAATGATGGCCAACATCTCTTTGTTGTAGATCTTGTAATTCCACTCTACCATGTTTAGGCTTTTGGAGTAGAAGGCTACTAAATGCCACTTCCTATTCTCTAGAGACTGCTATAAAAGAATAGCATTAGTAGCAAAGTTAGAACTGTCAGCTTCTACTTGGAAAGAGGAGTTATTGTCCAGGAAGAGAAGGACAAGCCTCAAGGTTACAGTACACTTGAGAGCCTTGAAGGCTATTTGCTCCAAAGGCTCTCAACTCTATATGATATCCTTTCTGGTGAAGTTAAATAGCAGATGGGTATGATGCAAGCAGTTCTAGATAAATTTTCAGTAAAAGTTCACAAAACTAAGGAATGCCTGCATCTCCTTTTTGTTCTTAGGCTCTGGCTACTCTGCCACACTGGCTACCTTCACTAGGTCCATCTCCACAGCTCCATATAAGATGATCAGACTAAGATATTCAATTTAGGTCTGCTCAAACTTATATTTCTTTAGTTTGAGGTAGAGCTGGTACTGGTAAAGACATTCTAAGACAAGGTGAATGATCTGGCAATGTTTTTCTAATGTTTTGGTGTAAATAAGAATGTTGTTAAAGTAATATACACACTATAATTTCTGTAATAATAAAGTCTTAGAAGATATTATTCATTATTGTCTGGAAGGTGGCTAGGCTGTTGGTGAGTCCAAAGAATATAACAGGAGGTTTAAATAGTTCCCAATTGGTCTGGAAGGAAGCCTTCTATTTGTCCTCTTTCTGAATATATGCATTGTTATAGCCCCACCAGACATCTAATTTAGTGAAGTAGTATGTACCTCAAAGATTGTTGATGAGCTCAGAGATAAAGGAGAGGGGGTAGTGATTCTTTATAGTCATGGCATTGAGAACCTAGTAATCCTGGACTAGTTGAAGCAAACTATTTTTTCTTCTTGATAAAGAAGACTGGAAAAGCTATTAAAGACTTAGAAGAGCATATGTGATCAGAATCTAGATTCTTCTGCAGGAAAGCATTAAGCTTATCCTACTCCCTGAGTGCTAGTGGGTAGACCTTACAGCTAGAGGGCATGGAGTCAGGCAGTAGTTTAATAGTATAGTTCTACTATTTGCACTCTAGGAGTGAGTTGAATAAAGTTTTAGAGAAAACATCCTCAAATGTATGGAGGTAGAAGAGTATGATATCTTGGAACTTTTAGGACACAGTATTAGCAGCAAATGCCTGGGCAGCCACTGAGATATGGTCTGACTAGCCTAAATCTCTGCAACAGAGAGTGGTGAGTATATAGTGGTGGCATAGATCTAGTTCTCCACCTATATAGCTTTATCTAAAAGCTCTAGCTTATATATATATATATATACTGCTGCTACTCCAGTTGTTCTTATAGAGGGCCTCTCTACAAGGAAATGCCAGAGATGGGGGATCCAGAAGGTCCAAGTCAGCAAAGGGAAGGGGCCCAACATAACAGGCATAGATGGCCATATACTCTTGAACTTGAGCCTGGCATTTTTCTCTGTCCTCCATGGTGCAGGCAGAGTACTTCTAAGAGCACTTACTTATTGTTACCTTGCCCTTTATCCAATTTACTTTGGAGTTGTGCTTATAGAGCCATGTGAAACCAAGAATAATGTCCTGCCTACCCAAGCTAGTAAGGAGGATGAAGTCAACTACAGAGCTGATGGTGCCTGTTTTATTGGGTGTTCTGTTGATATTGAGAACTAGAATGGACTTGGAGAGGGTCTGTATGATTAGGCCATGGCACTTGACAAACTCTGAGTCCAAGAACAGTTCTGTCACTCTGCTATCTAGAAGAGTAGTGACTCCACAAGTTTGCTGGGTGTCTGTGGTCTCTATCTCTACATCTAGGTGCAAATAGTTGACAAACAGGTTGGAAGCTATTATATACTACTGGGGCATTCAGCATATCTATGCAAGGCCATACCAGTGGCCTCTGATAGATGCTAGGGAGCTTGGCTATAGTTTTAAAGTTAGTATTTGTACATCTGGAGGAGAATATTGGGGTTCTTCTGTCTTAGAATGAGGGGCATTAGAAAAGGTAATCTCATTTTTCAATGACAGACATAAGAACCTGTTAGCACCCAGAAATAGAGGCATATGCCTCATTTGCTGCTTGACTAAAAATGTTCCTCCAGTTCCAGGAGTAATGTATAAGTGCTGATCTCCTCTGGAGTCAACTTCAGTCTTAGCTTGTCTGGTGATGGAGCTCCAGCAATATCCTTTGTAGCTAACAGTTGCAGGAGAAGTTCATCCTGCTCTGCTATAGAGAAGTAATGTACCTTTAAACCCAGGAGGCAGTGTTGTGTAAAGTGCCTAGGCTTCTAGTATCTCTGACACAGTAGTAGCATAGTGCAGAGCTATTTGGCTACATCTAAATTTACAAGGGCACCAGGCAGCAAAGGGTGTGTTGCAGAGAGAGCCAGAGCAGGGATGGACATTGAGTGAGCAAGTATGGGATAGTAGGGGCTGGTAATCAGAGCTGGACATAATATAGGGTATAGGTATTGGAGCTCTCTTTGGATTTCCATGAGTTGCCACTAATCTCAGACTACCTCATACTATGAAGTGATTCTTTCATTGTCCAGATGGCCCTCTGTGAGATTGTTAATGCATTCTATCAATACAGGGTGTAGGCTATTCTGGAAAGTAAGGCATAATTGAAGGCTATCAGAGTAGATAGCTTGCTTGACCAGTGCTTGGAAGGAGTCAATGTACTCATCCAGGGTACACTTCCATTACTTGTATTGCTCCCTGTTCTATAGCATTAAGGCAGCAGTTTTGGCAGGGTCTAGCAGGAAAAACTCTGTGCAGAAGTCTTTCTTAAAGACAGCTCAGTCCAGAAAACTTCCAACACCTCCAGAGTAGCAAAAGACTTGTAATGCATAGGTGGAGGCATATCTAGTCTTTATGTACAACAGTACCCAGGCTATTTTTAATACATCAGAGTTAAAGACATTCCTATTGAGGTAAATGTAGGCAAGGCAGGATTGGAGAAAAAATTCCCTACCAAAATGAGCACCATTGTATATGTCTGATAGTGTAGGGCATGGAATCTGCAGACATAGGGTTACTGGAGCTGTAGAGATGGGTGCTGAAGTGGTTACAGCTGGTTTCATAGTTAGAGGAAGTGTGGAGATAAGGGGTAGGCATTTTAACAGCATCTGAAGCAACTGAGAAATAAGATCTGTAGTTTGATAGAGGGTGGAGAGTCTAGTTGTGTGATGGGTAAGAAATGATTACATTAATTGCACCTGATTTTCTAAGTGTAACAAGTGGATTCAGACTTTATCCTGTGGAGCCAAAGCCTCTGAGAGAATGTTTGGGTTAGCAAGCTAAGACATAGAACTCTGCAGTGCTTAATCTTGATGGGGAAGTGACAGATAGAGGCTCAGAGGTTCCTTGCAGCTATGAGGGGCTTTTAGACTAGTTTTAGGAGACTTGTTCTGCTGTAAGAGTGATCTCTAAGGTGGTAGATCTGAGTTATACAGTTAGTAGAGGGAAATCTAAAGTATATTAGTAAGTAGACAACAATACAATCCATAACTAATCACTTGGTAGAGGGGAATCCAAAGAGAACAAGTCTAAAGATCCCTGCTGCTTAGTGTAATACATCAGTAGGCAGTAAAGGTATGGAAACTACTGCACAGAACTCTGGAGTAAGTCCTAACTTTAGGATGATGATTGCTGAGGTAATATAGAAAGTTCTATAGTTTTTCAGAGATCTCTGAAGTTCTGGAACAAGCCCTGGAGATATCAAATATACTACAGAGACACTGGAATGAGGTTACAGAGGTTGAAAATAAAAGTCTTCTCACAGTTTTCAGCCTGAAATAGTTGAGAAACTCTTTAGTTACTATTATATTGATAAAACCCATCTATTGTTAAGTACTATTAATGACATCTCCACCTATCTTATCTGCACAGCACATGACTTAGGAACACAGTATGAGAACAGCCCATCAGTTGATATTTTGTTGATTCTTGTCTTGTAGATTATAAGCAAGTCATGTATGGTCTAGACTCAAGGTCTAAAACAAGATAGCCTTTTGCATGAGACCTTAGTGACTACAAGACTTTTGGTATCACAAGCTTTATCATATAGAATCTAGCCCTAGGATCTAGAACAACCAGGCTGAGAACTTTTCTTAGTGACAATTACTAGCAACAACTCTTAGCAACATGACACTTTCAAGAAAAGAAAATATATATTATTATGAATATGTGACTTCTTAGACTCTTTATATTCTCTTAATTACAAACATACCTAAATGGCATCTACACTTTAGATACTGACATATAGAATACTTATTTATTTTCCATTTAAAATACACATTTATTTTCCATTTGACATATTTTATATACACTTCTGACATTGTGTACTTATAGCTGGTTACTATCCAGATATTAGTATAAAATTTGAGACATCTTAACAGATATTGTTACCTTTAGTGACCATTTTTCCTTTCTTACTTACATTACTTACCATAGTATAAATACTTCTTATACATACCTAGTCCAACATAAAAAAGCTATAGCCTGCCACTACTCACCAAAGCTTCCAAGTACTCTGCTTTCAATACTTCCCTTAGCTTCAGATTACATTTCTGGTCTTATTTGTCATTGTTAATGGCTTAGTAGCAAGCCTTAGTGGACTTATCCTCAGTTTAGTATAGTACTCAGTATAGGGTACCTTCTAGTGTATAAGTGTCTTAGCAACATTAGCAACTATGGCTAACAACTAATCTTTATGCCCTCACAAACCTTAGTAACTTCTATGAGTAACTTGGTATCTAGCAACTTATTATCTTCTATCCCCCTTTTATACTTTCCCACTTTCATATCTTAGTAATGTTTGCTTACTTTACTGACATTCCCACTTTCTATTGCTTAATCCTCCTTTATTCTTAGTGACTTATTTCCTCCACTTCTTTAGCAATCTTTTATTTTCATTCCATTCCTATTTTTTATTTAGCAACTTAGCAATCTTTAGTTGGCATCTAGTAACTTAGGCTAGCATTAGCAACTTCTTTGACTTAAACTCCCCTTTTTATCTTTACCTCAAAGCTCTAATTCTTTGGGATGTTTACTAACTTGCCCTTACACACCTTTCCTACTATTAGCTATTCTATTTAGTTACTAGTGCATTTATAGGCTTTCTTTTTAGTTTCTTGTATAGTAGCTAGGTGGTATAGAAGCACATTATTTTGGAGCCCATAATGAGGGTTTAGATAATCATTTTACCAAAAACCAGAGCTCAAGCAAAATGTCACTTGCAATTAATCACCAACTTATCTAACCATTTACTATCAACCTCACTCAGCTCCTTTTAGACCACATCCTCCAGACCTCTTACCAACAGACTAGAAGCTACTAGGAACCCTGATGGTTAGCAAACTCTTTAGCAACTATTCAGAAACTTTTGTAGAAAGCTTTATTAGTGCTCTTTTATTATTGTTATCCATTACTAACTTTTCTATCTTCTTCTCAGAACTTCATTCAAGACCCACTTCCTCTACTAATAAATAGATCCCCATTCCCTTGATTATACTAACAATTGCTATAAACAATGATTCTGTTGCTTGTTATACTCATATACCTCTTTATAACAACACAACTGCTTCTAAATAGAATGAAGGTTGCTCTAAGGAGCTTCTCCAGTACTTCAACAAATTGGAGTATCTATTTGTTGACTGTGGTATAACTGATGATACCTAGAAAAAGGAATATGCAGCCTGCTATGTCTCTTATAACATGGTGGAAACTTGGCTTGGCTTACTGGAATTTAATGACAATCTAGCAATTGACAATAACATTTTCCAGCTTTATATATATCAGGAATAGAAAGCAGTAGTACTTAGGTTGTATCTTGGAGCTAATGCTAGTACACATTATACTTTTAGCAACCTCAAGCACCTGATTAACCAGACCTTCAACAGTGGCTTAGTAACTTTAGGATGATTTTTAGATTACTACTAAGATTTCCAACAGATTGCTAGATAGCTTCTCACTAATGGAAAACTCTACCAAAATAAAGAATGTTACTTATTTTAGCAAGGTATTCATATGTCACTATGGTCCAAAATTATTTGCTAGCTTGAAATCATACTTTCTAATTACTATTTCAAGGATCCATATGATTTAAAACAAGTTTTTGAAAGTGCAAATTGGGTATTGAAGGGAACTAATACAGTGACCACCAAGTCTACTGCTCTTACTATGTCTGTTGCTAATACTTCCAGTATTATTCCAGCACCTGCCATTAATGCTTCCACTATACAGTCTCCAGCCCTCAAACATAAAGCTCTCAAGTTAGCAACAACTATAGTGATTGTTAGCATCTTGGAACATTTGAAAGCTGTTTTTACTAACAGCAGCCAGCTCTGCCAGTAGCAGCAGTTCAGCAGTGCTTTCCATTTCTGTGGCAAAATAGGTCATACTATGGTACAAGGCACTTGCATTAAGCTTGAGTATATGATTCAGTGGAGCATAATCTATTGCAACACTGAAGACAAAATTGTCTTACTATCTGGCACTATAATCCTGAAATACTTTAGCAAATGGCTTTATATAGAACAAATCAAGAAATGGCATTAGCTTAATCCTGGACAGATCATCATAGGCAGGCTCTTATCTAATGCTAACCCATGTCTCAAGCAAGCAACTATATAGCAGTTACTAATCTATGAGGTATTACAGTAGGATATCACTACTAGTCAATTGCTAACAAAAGACAAGTGTATTACAGCCTTGGGAAGAGAACTTTTTGCTTTGAGATAAGCTGGCAAGGAGTTTGACAGCATATAGGTTCCCTGTGCTCCTTACTAAATTACTAGCAACAATGCTCTGGCCCCTCCAGTGACTAGCAAAACTCTAGTAACTATTCCTCCTTTTGACTCAGTATCAACTCCTGCTGCTAAGTTGGTTGATAAAGGCAAAGTATTCAAACAATCCATTACTAACAATTTCCCACCTATCACTAAGCCTACCAAACCCATTTACCAGCCTTCAGTCCATTCATTCTCTGATATCTCTGGTTGCTATACACTACCCACTAACAGAAACTTTACTGCCCCTCATCAATATCATGATACCACCTATCAAACTATGCCTCCCATTTATAATATTAAACAGTCTGAGGCAGCATTTAATCAGGTTTTAAGTATCCAGGTTACAGTCTCAGTAGGCAAACTTTGTTCTATGGCCCCAGACATTAGGAACCAACTCAGGACTGCCTATTACACCCAAGCAACTAGCCAGTACAAATACTAATATGGTGCAAGACCCTAGCAACATCTTTAAAGAAGCACTACCAACATTTGCTATAGATATGCCCCAGTTTTTGCTAGAAATCAACATTAATACCACTAAAGAACTCACTCCAGATTAAGCTAAAGTTTTGTTAGTTGACCCAGTAAAGGCATACATTGAGTCACTACCTCCTAGAGAAGAGCCAGTGGTCCTAACTGTTGCTAAGGATTCATAGCTACTAGGGTCCATTATGATGCTGATTGACAACTGAGAAGAAATAAAGTACATCACAGATAGTAGGTCCTAGATCATTTCTATATTAGCAGAAATCACTAACAACCTTGGCTTACCATATGACACCAGAATCATTCTGAACATGCAGAGCACTAATAGTACCTTAAATCAATCACTAGGACTGGCCAGAAATGTATCTTGCACTATTAGTAACTTGACTCTATACTTTCAGATTTACATATTACAGTCCTTAGCCTATAATATCCTACTTGGTTGCCCCTTTGACATTTTGACCAGAAGCATGGTCAACATCCTTAGCAACATTGAGACCACTATTACTATTACTGACCTAAACTCTGGTATGTAATGCACCATACTGATGTTTCCCTATAGGAAGTATAAAAAAAGCAATCACTAAAAAATTTGCTATGAGACAGAACCACTCTACTGCTTTCAGCATCAAGAATAGCAACAATGCTAATAACTTAGCAACTATTATTAGCTATGATCATTCAACTGGTCTAGCAATTTGTATAGCTTCTCATGATTTAGTCAATGATATATTATTTACAAAATTTTACATACATACAGACTCTGCTTTGACATATTTGTATGTTACTACTAGTAACTTTTTCCCTTCTTTGCTACTGCCTCATTCTTATTTTGTTTCATCTGGTATTTTTAACCCTTTGATTCTTGGACAAACTTTACCCCTCAATATCTGCATTATGGACATTACTCCTACATATATTAAGTCTCCTTTTTCTATACAGTATGTCACTAATAATTCTGCTAAAAGAAAAGGTGTTCATGTGAAGAAGAAATACAAGCCTGTCACTATGAAGATCAAACCTATTGCCAGCCATATTAGCAAAGATTTCAGAATTGAGCAACAAATCCTTAGTGACTCCCTAGTAATAATATCAAAACTTAATCTGAATTCTCCTTCTTTTATACCAACTCAGCAATTTACCAGCAGCTGACTAGCAACTTTTGTTAAGGACCATAATACCAGCTTTCTTACTAGTAATAAATTTAATGTGCTCATTGATCTTATTGCTAAGTAAAAAAAGGCTTTTGCTTGGAAAGACTCAGAGTGAGAAAGCTTTTGCCCCAACTTCTTTTCCTTAGTCCAGATACTAACTATCCTCCACATCCTTTAGATTCAGCACAATTGCTCCATTTCCCCAGGCCTTAAAAAGAAAGTATACAAGATCATCTGTGACAAGATCAAGGCTAGTATCTATGAACCCTTAGCTTACCAATCCTACTGGTTTTATATCTTAAGGAAGAGTGGTAAGCTCCAGATTGTACACAATCTAGAGCTATTAAACTATGTCACTATTTATTATTCTGTAGTGCTACCTTTTCTAGATCATGTTGCTAAACCTTTTGCTAAACCTATTTATAGCACTACACTAGATCTTTATGTTAGTTACAATAAGTAACTAATTAACCCAGCCTTATGTGACTTAATAACATTCTAGACCCTGTTTGGAGTACTTTGCTTAGTGACCTTACTGATGGGTTGGACTAACTATGTACCAATCTTCCACAATGATGTTATCTTCATTCTATAGCCCAAGATCCCCCATAACATATTTAGCTTCATTAATAACATTAGTGCTAAGAGTCTTAAGGACTGGAAACTTGTTAACAATATTCCCACTAAGCATCCTGCTAATTCCAACATTTGCTTAGCTCTCTGGGAGTTTTTTGAGCTTCTCAACTAAATTCTCCAGTAAATAAAGTATTGCAGTAGTATATTTTTAGGTCATAAGCTTGTCTTATATGTCTCTACATTTAAGATCTTGAGACATGTTTGCATATCTAGTGGTCAAGTACCAAATAAGAATTGTTTAGCTCTGCTTGAGTGCTGAGGCTCTTGTAAATTGCTATCAGAAGTTAGAGCCTTTCTAAGCATAGTTGGCATCCTTAGGATTTTTATTAAGAATTTCACTCATTATGCTAATAACTTAATAAAACTCACATATATTGGAGTCTCCTTTGAGTTTAGTTCAGACTAAGTCAACACTCAGCAAGATCTTGTTAAGGCCCTCCAAGATACTAAGCCTTTGTCCCCATTAATCATGAATTACCTGACTCAGTCATCTTAGCAGTTAATATATCATACATTGCTATAGGCTACTACTTCTGCTAGTGCTATAGTAATAACTGCAAAAAACATCACTACAATTGTTTTGGGTCCATCATGCTTAATAACAGGGAGTCACAATTTAGTCAGCCCAAGCTTGAGCTCTATAGTCTTTATTATGCCCTTCAAGCCTTACAAATATACCTTATTGGAGTCAGAAATCTCATCATTAATATTGATACTCACTATATTAAGGGTATGCTTTAGAACCCTGACATTCAGCCTTCTGCTAGTATGAATTACTGGATCATGGCAATCCTAATATTCTACTTTGAGCTTGTCCATGTTAAAGGTACCTTCTATGACTCTGATGGACTTTTGTAATGTCTGCTATAGCTTAGTGACCCTTTTCCAGACAATAGTGACAACTCAGTATATAAGGAATTGGATCAATTAACTTTATAGCTTCATTTATAAAGTACAGTTCCCCTTTGCTTTGCTTTACTATATCTCTTCAGCCTCACAATTGCTACTACCTCTTTTGGAGTTCTAGCCTGTCTAATTTCTTCAGCCCTTAGCAATATTCACTAGCAACACTTTGGATATAGCAGCCCCACAATTAGCAACTAGCAATGACTTTCTGCTTTTATGCAATAATGCTACCATGATATATAGCAATGTATTTAGTACTGCTAAAGCCATTACTAGAAATGCTCATATTCTTCTAGTTCAGAAGTGGCTTAGCAACTTAGTCTGGCCTGACAACCTTAGTAACAATACTTATCCCACTTTTATTTGTTATGCTGCTATATTCTTTATTGCAGACCATAAGCTCTGTATAAAATAGAGATGGTGTCTATAAACTATTTATTCTTACTGACTATCACTTATGTATTCTATGAGCCATGCATAATGACTTTGGTCATAGAGGACTTTTTGCTATCTGCTTAGCCTTACTGAAATGCTTTTAGTAGCCCTAAGTTAGCACTGACATTGTTTGGTATATTTGTACTTGCTACATCTGCTAGGTTCACCAGACAACTAAAGTACTTATCCTACTAAATGTTGCTATACTAGCACTCTTGTTCAGCAAGATATATATTAATACAATGTTTATATCACTCTCTAATAAGTGTTAAGTATATTATCCAAGGATATTATTTACTAACATACTACCCCAAGTTCTGTATGCTTACTAAAGAGAATAGCAACACTATCACTAAGTAGCTGTATAAAGATGTTATTTATCACTGGGGAGCTCTTAGCAAAATTATTACTAACAATAGCACTCTTATCTTGAAAGCCATTACTTAGCAAAAAAGTACAACTTGCACCACATACAGGTCTCTGATTACAACAAGCATACTAATGGTATAGTTAAGTAACCTTACTTTAATGTTTGTCAAGCTCTATTCAAGGCAGTCAACAGTGATCATTCCAGGTAGAATACTGCTTGCTATTTAGTATTTTAGTCAGAATATGTTACAGTTTGCAAGTAAATAGGATGTTTCCCCTACTTTGCTGTCACAGATACCCATTCCTTTCTCTCAGCTGACATAGAAGTAATATACTTGCAACTACTGCTAAATTCCCTCATATCTTCTACCAACTTCATAGTTAATTGAGTAATTGATCTACAATGTTGCCAAGAAAACCTCAAATGACCATATGAAACTGTCTTTAGCACTCATTGCTTAGCTGCTATTTATTTTAAAACAGAACATGCTGCTATAATTTGAGACTACAACTTCCAGACTAGTGACCTGGTCTTGATGAGGAACACTAAGATCAAGATTACCTATAATAAGAAGATAAGGCCTTATTACCTAGGCCCCTTAGTAGTGATTTTTTACAACCATAGAAGTGCTTACATTCTTAATAAACTAGATGGTTCAATCTTGTATTGCCCAGTAGCTGCCTTTCACTTAGTCTTCTATTTTGTTAGAAAATGCATATTTGTATCTAGTAATACTTTTGACATTGACACCTCCTGCTTATCAAAACTTGAACAAACTGACCTAGTAGATGACAATGATATGAGTGATGTTGTTTATAAAAGTAACAACTAAAAACTATTTGCTAAGCCTTAGTAACTTTTCTTTCAATTCTTGTTTCACTTATATGTTTACTATACAGTCAGAAAAACTATCATATACATTACAAAAACATTAAGTCCTTCATTTTATCTATTTTATATCACCTTCTTGCTTGTTTAAACATTCCACAGACATTTTCACTTATATCTTAACATTTTTTGCTATAATGCCACACTAAGCAACTTGTTACTAGCACTTGGCATGTCTTGGGGGTTTTTATACTGATAAGATCCATTTGTTGCTGAGTACTATTAATGATATCTCTGCTAATTTTATCTGTACAGTACATAACTTGGAAATACAATATGAGAATGACTTAATATTTGATATTTTGTTAATTCTTTCAGATTATAAGTAAGTCATGTATAGTCTAAACTCAAGGTCTGGAACAGAGTAGTCTTTTGTATGAGTTCTTAATGATCATGAGATGTTTGGGATCACAAGCTTCATCACATGGAGTCTAGCCTTAGGATTTAGAATAACCAAGCTAAGAACCTCCTTAACAACAATTGCTAGCAACAACATTTAGCAACACAGTTACTCTTCTAAAAGAAAACATATTATAGACATATAACTTCTTGGACCTTTTATTTTTTCTGATTACAAATATACCTGAGCAGTATCTACACTTTAAATACTGACATATGGTATACTCACTTATTTTTCCATTTGAGATGCTTATTTATTTTCTATTTGACACATTTTATATACATTTCTGATGTTACATACTTACAGCTGGTTACTATCTAGACATTGGCATAAAATTTTAGACATTTTGACAGATGTTATTACCTTTAGTGACTATCTTTCCTTTCTTGCTTACATTACTTACCACAGTATAAATACTCCCTGTACATACCTAAGCCCAATACAAAAAAGAAAGGTTATAGTCCATCACTGCTTACTGAAGCTTCAAAGTACTCTGCTCATTGTATCTTTCTCAGTTTCAGATTTCACTTCTGGTTTTCTTTGTCACTATTAATGGCTTAACAGCAAGCCTTAGCAAACTCATCTTCAATTTAGCATAATACCAAGTATGGGTGTCTTATAGTGTTATTAGTGTTTTAGCAATGCTAGTAACTAGTTTTTGTATTTATCCCCTAGTCTTATCTGTCTGTACTTATGTTCCTGCTCCCATCCCCCTTCATTGCTAGGCCCTTACCAACCTTAGCAACTTCTCTTAGTGACCTTTTTGCTTAGCAATTCACTACCTCTTTATCCACTTCACTCCCTTTTCATACCTTAGCAATATTCACTTACTTTACCAACTTTTCCACCTTCCATTATTTAGTCATTGTTTATTCTTAGTGACTTCCCTCCTCTACTCACTTAGCAACTATTTTGTCTTCACCTCTTGTCTTTCCTTTTCACTTAGTGACTTAGCAATCTTTTATTAGTGACTAGTAACTTAGGCTAGCATTAGTGACTTCCTTTACTTGCACTCTCATTATCTTTTTCATCACTACCTTACCACTTTAGTTCTCTGAGATGTTTACCAACTTGCCCTCACACATATCTTTTCTACTGCCAGCTACTCTATCTGGTTGCCAATATATTTTTATAGGTTTTCTTTTGGTTTTCTGTATAGTAGCTAGGTAGCATAGAAACACATCATTTTGGAACTCACTGCAAGAGCAACAACTACAGCAATTGTTAGCACTCTGGAATGCCTGGAAGCTCTTTTCACTAACAGTAGTCAGCTCTGCCAGTAGTAGCAGTTCAGCAGCACTTGCTATTTCTGCAGCAAAACAAATTATACTATAGTATAAGGCACTTGCATCAAGCTTAAGTATATGATCCAGCAGAGCAAAATTCATTGCAATACTAAAGGCAAAATTGTCTTACTGTCTGGTGCTAGGATCCCTAATTACTTTAGCAAACAACTGTATATGGAACAAATTGAGGAATGGCACTAACTTAACCTAGGACAGATTATTACAAGCAGGCTCTCATTTAATGCTAACCCCAACCCCAAGCAAGCAACTATGCAACAGTTGCTAATATATAAGGTTTTACAGTAGAATGTTACTACTAGTCAATTGCTAACAAAAGATGAGCATATTGAAGCCTTGGAAAAAGAACTATTTGCTCTGAGATGAGCTAGCAAGAAGTTTAATAGTGTACAGGTTCCTTGTGCTTCCCACCAAATGACTGGCAACAGTACTCTGGCTCCTCCAGCAACTAGTAACACTCTGGTGACTATTCCCCCTTCTTATTCAGCACCAACTCCTACTGCTAAGTTAGCTGACAAAGGCAAAGCATTTGAACAATCTATTGCTAATGATCTACTGCCTGTCACTAAGCTTACCAAACCCATTCCTCAGCCCCTAGTCTATCTGTTCTTTAGTATTCCTGATTGCTATGTATCACCAGCCAACAGAAACTTTGCTGCCTCTGATTGATATAATAATGCCACCTACCAAACTATGCCCCCTATCTATGACCTTGAACAGTCCAAAGCAGTTTTTGATTAAGTTCTAAGCATACAGGTCACAGTTTCAGTTGATAAGCTTTGTTCTATGGCCCCAGACATTAGAAATCAACTTAGGACTGCTATAACACTCAAGCAACTAACTAGTATAAATACTAACCACAATGTAGGACTATAGCAACATTCTTGAAGAAGCTTTATCAACATTTACTATAGATGTGCCCCAGTTTTTGCTAGGATCTAATATTAACACTGCTAAAGGACTCACCCCAGACTAGGCTAAAGTTTTGTTGATTGACCCAGTTAAGGTATACATTGAGTTGCTACCTCCTAAGGAGGAACCAGTGGTATTAACTGTCACTAAGGATTTCCACTCACTAAGGTCCATTATGATGCTGATAGACAATTGTGAGGAAATAGAGTGTATTATAGATAGTAAGTCTTAGATCATTTCTATGTCAGCAGAAGTTGCTAATAACCTTGGCCTGTTATATGACCCTAGAATCATTCTGAACATGCAGAGTACTAATAATACCTTGGATCAATCACTAGGACTGGCCAGAAATGTTCCTTGTACTATTGGTAACTTAACTTTACATCTGCAGATCCATATACTATGGTCTCCTGCTTATGATATTTTACTTGACCACCTATTTGATATCATTATCAGAAGTGTAATCAACACTCTTGGTAATATAGAGACCACTATCACTGTTACTAATCCAAACTCTAGTATATAATGCACTATACCAACATTTCCTCATAGAAAATGTAGAAGAAATAACTGCCAAAAGATTTGCTACAAGACAGAACTACCCCACTGCTTTTATTGCTGACCAGAGTTAGCAATGATGCTAATAACTTAGCAACAATCATCAGCTATGATTATTCAACTATTCTAGCAACTTATATAGCTTCTTGTGATTTTGACAATAATATATTACTTACTGAATCTTATACTCATACAGACTCTTCTTTAGCCTACCTATACACTACTACTTGTGACTTTTCCCTCTCTTTGCTATCTCCTTGTTTTTATTTAATTTCAACTAATACTTCTAATCCTTTGAATCTTGAACAGTCTTTACCCTTTAATACTTGCATTATGGACATTGCCTCTATCTACATTAACATCCCTTTCCTTGCCCAATATGTTGCTAACAATTCTGTTAAAAGAAAAGGTGTTTAGGTAAAGAAATATAAGTCTGTCACTATCAAGATCAAACCTGTTGCTAGGCACATTAGCAAAGATTCCAG
This sequence comes from Termitomyces sp. DKA19, assembly GCA_018851325.1. NCBI lineage: Eukaryota > Fungi > Basidiomycota > Agaricomycetes > Agaricales > Lyophyllaceae > Termitomyces > Termitomyces sp. DKA19. Next base: position 1,531 of record JABCKS010025078.1, on the reverse strand, counting down.
AACTGAGTGACAAATCCTTAGCAATCCTCTAGTAACAATACCAGCACTTGACCTGAATTCCCCTCCATTTGTACTAATTTAGCAATTTACCAGCAACCAACTAACAACATTTGTTAAGGACTACAATACTAATTTTCTCACTAGTGACAAACTTAACATCCTTATTAACCTTGTCACTAAGCAAAAAAGGCTTTTACTTGTGAAGACTTAAAAAAAGGAAGTTTTTGCTCTGACTTCTTTTCTCTAGTTCAGATACTAACCATCCCCCACATCCTTTGAGTTTAGCACAATCATCCCATTCCTCTAGGCCTTAAAAAGGAAGTATGTAAGATTATCCATGACAAAATCAAGGCTAGTATCTATGAGCCCTCAAACTCAGCTTACCAATCCTGCTAATTCTATATCCTAAAGAAGAATAGTAAGCTCTAGATTGCATACAGTCTAGAGCTACTAAACCATGTCACTATTTGTTATTCTGAAGTTCTCCCATTCCCAAATCATGTCACCAAGTCTTTTACTAAACATATTTGTGGCACTATATAAGATCTTTTTGTTGGTTATGATAAGCAACTAATTGACTCAGCCTTATATAATTTAACAATATTCCAGATCCTGTTTGGCATGCTTTGCTTAGTGACCTTACTGATGGGTTGGACCAACTCTATAATGATTTTCTATAACAATGTTACCTTTATTCTACAGCTCAAGATCTTCTACAATGTACTTAGCTTCATAGACAGTGTTAGTACTAAGAGTCTCAAAGATTGAAAGCTCATTAACAATATTCCTACTAAGCATCCCACTAATCAAAATATTTGCTTAGTGCTCTGAGAGTTCTTTGAAATCTTTGACTGAATCCTGCAGCAGATAAAGTATTGTAGCAGTATGTTTTCTGGTCACAAGCTTGTCTTATATACCTCTACTTTCAAGATCTTAGGATATGTTTACACTTCTTGCAGTCAAACACTGGACAAGAGTTGTTTAGTCCTATTTGAACATTGGAGCCCTTGCAAATTACTATCAGAAGTTAGAGCCTTTCTAAGTACAGTTAGTATCCTTGCTTATTGTGCTAATAACTCAATAAAACTATATACATTGGAGTTCCCTTTGAGTTTGGTCTAGACTAAGTTGATGCTCTATAAGATCTTGTTAAGGCCCTCTAAAATACTAAGCCCCTTATCTCCATTAATTATAAATTGCCTGACCCAGTCATCTTAGTGGTTGATATATTATACATTGCTATAGGCTACTACCTCTGCCAGTGTTATAGCAACAACTGCAAAGAATGTTATTACAATTATTTTGGGTTCATCACACTTAACAATAGGGAATTATAATTCAGTCAGCCCAAGCTTGAGCTCTATGATCTTTACTATACTCTTTAGGCCTTATGCAGATACCTTGTTGGAGTTAAGAACCTTATTATTGAAGTCAATACTGTTGAGGCAGGACTGGTCTTGGAGGGTATTGGATGACTATAGTTAAAGGAGAGAAACCTCAGTGGTTAGGAACACTATAAAATATATTATGT
>JABCKS010025077.1:2776-24598 GCA_018851325.1 Termitomyces sp. DKA19 | reverse complement strand
ATATTATAGACAGGGAATTATAAGATATAGATTTGAAAATATAAAGTCAAGTCACTAATAGTACAGGGTACATTCTAAGTAAGTTCTAGTAATTGATTCAAAGTACTATTAATACTCTATATATTTAAGATAATACTAGAATCATAAAATAAGCTAAAGTTATTAATAATTTCAGCTAATATAGAAATGATTTGAAATTTGTTAATTTATAATACATTCTATTTCCTTATGATTATTAATTAGTATTATGATGGTCTGTAATAATTAAAAATCTTTAGCAATTGTTAAAACTACTAGCTCCTTTCCAGGAGGTAGTAACTTGATATAAGCCTTTACTAAGTCAACTATAAAACTTTGGTCTAATCTGAAGTGAGTCCATTAGTAGTATCAGCATTTAAGTCTAGTAAAAACTGGGGCTCATTCATAGCAAAAGTTAGTAGCATTTCTTTAAAGATGTTACTAAAGTTCTGTACCATATTAATATTTATACTAGTAAATGTGAGGGCAAAACTGACTTAAAGATATATATACAATTTAACTAAACTGTAACAATACTCTAAGCAATAAGTAAAGGTCAAAGGAATACAAAAACAACTAAGAACTAAATAAGAGGTAAAGAGCAGAGAATAAATAAGAGAAGAGAACAAGCATAATTCTAAGCTAACTATACAGTTAGTTCAGTAGATAGAATAAGTAAACACTACTATTGATTAGTTAAAGAATATTTTATTCTACTGACTAGTTTATATACTGCATTTGTGACTATGCTATGACTAATGCTATAACTAATGCTATATGTAGTAAGTGGCCTGAATATATTAAGTAGTAATAACTATCAATATAATAAAGGAAAATAGAAGTCTAATGACTATGACAAGATGACTAATATATGATAAAAGAGTATAAGGCTCAGCAGCCAGTCAGTCAGATATGCTAGTAATAATATTATATCTATAACTAAGGCTAGAATAGAGTCAGAGTTACCCAGTAATAAAGTTATCTTTTCATAATAAGTTGCTTAGGTATAACAGCAGTCTTAAGATGATTTTTAATATCTGATACTATAGAATAAAGTTTACCAACTAATACTGTGATCTAGATACTTAAAACTTAATCAAAGACTGCCTTAGACTATTTAATATTGTAGATAGATAGCATAGTTTAATAAGTGATGTCATTATATTAGTTAGATGCAGTAAAGTTTCAATTAGCAGAAAGAGTATAGTGACTAGGAATGCTAGAAAATAGATGGTCAGGAGGCTGAAAAATAGATTTAGTAGGCTTAGTAATAGGTGAAGAATTATTAATAATAGGTTGTTCAAATACTTTGCCTTTATCAGCTAGCTTAGCAGTAAGAGTCAGTATGAAATCAAGGAAAGAAATAGTCATTGGTGTATTGCTAGTCTTTAGAAGGTGCTAAAGCAATGTCATTAATTATTTAGTAAGAGGCATAGAGAACTTATATATTATCAAATTTCTTATCAGTTTGTTTCAAGGCAAATAGCTTGCATTTCAAAGTCTCAATATATTTATCCTTAGTTAGTAATTAATCAATAGCAATATTCTATTATAGCATCTTATAAATTAGTAACTGCTATATACTTGCTTGCTCAGAGTTAGGATTAGCATTTAATGAAAGTTTACTAGTAATAATTTGACTAGAGTTAAGGCAATGCTATTTCTTAATATATTTCATATATAGCTGTTTGCTAAAATAATTGGGGATCATAGCATCTAATAGTAAGATAATCTTACTTTTAGCATTATAATAGATTTTGCTCTATTGGATTATGTATTTCAATTTGATGTAAGTACTATAAACTATAGTATAACTGGCTTTATTATAGAAATGACAAGAGTTATTGAACTGCTGCTAGCAGAGCTAGCTACTGTTAGCAAACAAAGCTTCTAAACATTTTAGAGTACTAACAATTACTATTGTAGTTGCTTACTCTAAAGCTTTATGTTTGGAGACTGAAGATAGTATAATAGGAGTATTGCTGGCAGATACTAAAATGATACTGGAAGTACTAATGATAGATGTAACAAAAGTAGTGGACTTGGTTATTGCTATATTAGTACCTTTTAATACCTACTTTGTACCTTTAAAGATTTGATCTACATTATAAAGGTCCTCACAATAGTAATTGAAAAGTATAATTTCAAGCCAGTAGATAATTTTGGACCAAAGCAATATAGAAATACCTTGCTGAAATAAATAACATTCTTTATTTTGCTAAAGCTTGCCATTAGCAAAAAACTATCTAGCAATATGTTGGAAATTCTAGTAATAGTCAGAAAACTGACTTAAAGTTGCTAATTCACTGTTGAAGGTCTGATTAATCAATCACTCAAAGTTGCCAAAGAGATACCATGTGCTAGTATTAGCACTAAGATACAGCCTAAGTTCCATTCCTAATAAGTATAAGACTTAAGAGTATTGTTGCCAATTGTTAGATTGTTGCTAAATTTTAATAAGCCAAGCCAAGTTTCTATCATGTTATAAAAGATATAACAAGCCATGTACTCTTTTTTCTAGGTATTATTAGTAATACTATAGTCAGCAAAAAGATACTCTAATTTCTTAAAATACTGTAAAAGCTTTCTAGAGCAACTTTCATTTTATTTAGAAGCAGTTGTATCATTATAAAGTAGCATATAAGCATGTTAAGTGATAGAATTATTATTTATAGCAATTGTTGGTATTACCAAGAGAAAGAAATTCTAGTAGTCAATAAGTAAAACAAAAGTAGAACAAGATTCTAAGAAAACAAAAGAGTCAGTAGCAGATATATAGTAGTAATAAAGAGGCACTAAGAAAGCTTTCTACAAAGGCATTTAAGAAGTTGCTAAGAATTTTGCTAATGTCCAAGAGGTTTCTAGTAGCTTTTAATTTGTTAGTAAAAGGTTGAAGATGTATAATTAAAGATGTACTAAGAGAAGTTAATAGTAAATAGTTAAATAATTTAGCAGTAAATTTCAAATAACTTTTTACTTGAGCTCTAGTTTCTGGCAGAATGATTATCTCAAACCTTCATAATAGTCACCAAAATCATGTGCTCCTATACTGTCTAACTACTATACAAAAAACTACAAAAAAATCTATAAGTACACTAGCAACCAAATAGAGTAGCTGACAGTAGGAAAATATATATAAGGGCAAATTGGTAAATATCCTAGAGAACAAGAGCTAAAGATGTATAGTATGGAAGAAGAAAGGAGTACAAGTAGAGGATATTACTAACACTAGTCTAAATTACTAGATACTAATGAAAAGTCATTAAATTAGTAAAGATAGAAAGAGAATGGAGTGAAAATAAATGAAATACTAAGAGAGTAGGAGAGAGTAGTTGCTAAGACAAAAGAAGGACTAAGCAATAAAAACAATAGAAACTAATAAGAAGGAAAGCAAATGTTACTAAGAGATAGAAAAGGAATAGGAATAAGAACAATAAGTTGCTAAATACTGAGTCAGGAGAAAAGGTTGCTAAGATCTATAAAGGCCTAGCAATGAAAGGGTAATGGAGAGCAAGAATATAAGCAAAGTCAAAAAGAGGGACTGAAACAAACATCAAGACTAGTCACTAGCTGTAATTGCTAAAGTTACTCAAACACTAAAAGACTATAAGGTACCTATACTGGTATTATGCTAAATTAGAGACAAAGTTGCTAAAGTTTGTTACTAAGTCATTAACAATGGCAAGAGTGACCAAGAAAGAGCTTTGAAGCTGAAAGAGAAATACTAAGGGCAAAGTACTTAAGTGATTCATTAATAGAAAGATGTCTTTTTAGTAAGATACAAGATATATACAGGGAATATTTATACTACTAGTTAGTAATATAGTTAAGAAAGGAAAGATTGTTGCTGAAGGTAATGACATCTACTACAAAGTCTATAATATATACTGAGTGTTAAAATAGTAACTAAATATAAGTATATAAAATCAAAAGTGCATAATATATGTTAAATGAAAATAAAAGAGCATACTAACCATCAGTATTTAAAGTATAGATACTATTCAGGTATAGTAGTAAGTGAGACAAAAAAAATGAAGAGTTCAAGAGATTATGTGTCCTGTTAATAAATGCCTTTTTAAAGAAAAGTGCCTATATTGCTAAGGGCTGTTGCTAGCAGCTATTGCTAAGAGGAGTCTTAGTCTAATTATTCCAGATCCAAGGTCTAGACTCCACATAATAAGGCTTGTAATTCAAAAGTCCTATAGTCACTAAGGTGTAAAAGGCTATCTTATTCCAAACCTAGGATTCAGACCCCATATAATAAGTCATGTAATATGCTTGCAACCTATAAAATAAGGATTGACAAAATAACAAATTGCATGCTAATCCTATGCTGCTCCCAAGTCATATGCTATTTAGGTAAGATAGGTGGAGATGTTTAGTAACAGTACTTACCAACAAGTGGGTCTTATCAGTGACTCCATATAAGTGGAAGTATCAAAAGGTAAAACCTGTCAATACTCAATATGTTCTTATTATTATGTCATATGTGTTCATTTGTCAGTCACTTCAAATAAGTTTTTTAGTCAAGTCATACCTCAGTTCATTTACTTTATAAGTACTATACTGAGGTGTGTATATTACTACTTTAGTTATTGTACTTGTAATTTACTGATATATTTAGGTTCTCCCTTTTAGGTCTAGGTATTTAATATAGTTTGTTTACTCTACATGTACTATACTGAGTTCTCCCTTTTGGGTCTAGCTCATACTCTAACTCTGAAACTAGGTTGCCAGTATACCATTTGAGACAGGTTATAGTATTCATAGGCAGATATCATAGGCACCTGTTTTTATGATGTATGACCATAGTCTGATACCTAATATGGCAGCAGTAGAAGTGTATGCAGACAGCACAGTCATTTGTAGAGCTTACAATGAATGTGACAAACCTTACCCCTTCTTGATGCTGTTTTTGCCCCAGAAATTCACTGTATTAGTGTCTATGAGTTCATAACATTTACTTATCACTGCTGTATCTTGTAGTTGATATACTATTTGAATTTCTCTTGCTATCCACCCTTTTTATAGTATTTTCTGTTATTCTAATGACAATTTGCTTTCCAATATCAATTGAGTACCTGATTTGTAGTACCCGGTTTATTTATGTACGGGTATCTCAGAAGACTCTCATGTCGAAGTTTCTTTAAATAACTGATCCAAGTAGACGTGTGAACTGATTTGTCAGGATTTGATTCAGTGTAGGGGAAGAGTAAGGGAACTTTCTTTGCTTAAGGCGGAACGAGTCATTCAAGCCTCAAAGCCTCAAGTCTCATAGCTTCCGTCTTATCATTAGAAGACCCGTGATACCAAGATATACTCGGTGCGTACATCGACCTCGAAGCAGATCAATGCCTTCGAACTATGGTACTATCCTGAACCCGCTCGCATTTTCTTAGCTATGGTCTCTCGGGGGTCCTCAGTCTCGCATGCTGCCAATGAGTCTCCTTCAATAAAGATGGAACGAGGAGCTTATAGAATGAGAGTCCTACCCTCCAAGAAGCCGATAAGATCTAATCAGCGGATTGAAAAACACGAACAATGGTACAATAAAAGAGCTTCTACTTTGGCTATGCTAGTTGCCCTTCTCGTCGTGGCATGCGTATTCTCTTTTACAACGGCGTACTACCTTCTTTCATTGAGGTGGGATGCTCGCGGACTAGGCCAACAACGACCTGCTAATCAATTTCAAGTCGTGTCGTTTGAGTTACATCAAGACGACTCCCCATATGATCTTGACGAGATGTTTCTATCCTATCTTCCTCATAGCGGGTTTCATAATCAACGGATTGCCTTCGAGAATGCCCTTGTTCTTTCGCGTATGATGAATCGAACCCTACTTGTCCCACCCATCTACCTTGGTAGCAAGCCTATCCGCTATCATCCGTTTGATGCCTTACACCAGGAATTGGTATTGTCAAATAAAGTCGGTCTTCGGCACTGCTCTTGTATCTCTCCCCTAGTCCCCTTGCCTTTGGAGTGTGTAGACTATTTCGATCAAACTCATATATCTTGGGATTGGCTGGTGGACCTTAGCCATGTGAAGCAAAATCAACGGTTACGCCAACGCTGGAATCTCTATGAAACCTGGATTGTCGAAAGCATGAACCTTTCCAAATCAGACGTCCTCCTCATTAAGGACAACAGTCCCTACCAATATCGTTTCTTGGATACTCGAAGTGATGTTTCGCCAATAAACCACAGATTCTCGGAGAACATATGTATATCTGATCTCATCGCGTCAAGGAAACGTCTCATTCAAGTTGGTACCCTTTTTGGTTCATCACGGTTACGTCTCCAAGATCCCTCCAACTTAAGGATTCTAAGTGACATACGAGACAGTATGAATTTCAGCAATCCCTTGCTCCTTGACATTGCGAATTCGATTGCGACCTCCCTCGGCCCACTCTTCATAGGTGTACATCTCCGTCTGGGCGATGGAGAATTCAGGAACAACGCAAAGAGCCATGCACGGAGAGCCTGGTGGAAAGTCGTATGTGGTGTACTCTCCTATACAGAAGAAGAGGCGGCTGCGCTGGAAACCGAATTCGTGGAACATTCTCAGTACATACTTCCCTGTGACCATGAATCATGTGGCATAACTTCCAATGGGCTGCGGTGCCAGCATCGCCCTCATACAAACACTAGCCACCTTCAACTAAACATTCCGATCTTCATATCAACCGATGTTGAGATGAACAACCCGGTATTTAATGGATTCCGCAGAACCTTTCCCTGCATATTTTTTCTGTCCGACTTTCCTATCGAGACGGCTCCTCTGGAAAAAATACGTAATCCACTCGATGGTGTCTGGATGAAACACATTTTCCTTCCCTTTGTCGATGCACTAGTCGTAGGACACGCGTGGAAGGTTGTGGGAACGAGCAATAGTACCTTCAGTAATTTTGTTCGAGACGTCTTATGGAGGAAGCAACATGATCAATTAATTGTCCAACGAGAGTAGCCCACGGATCTGCTCGGTCTTAAGGATGCTCTACGATTTTTGTAGTAGTTGTCATCATCGTAATCAGGTTTCCAGGGATGATGGAGTTTGACTACCAAACTGCTTCAAGACACGAGGGTGCGGAGCTGAACGAAAGATCAGCAGTATTGAAGGGTTCAAATAAGGACAGTAGAATGTGCTTTGATGATTTTTGATATATTCGACGTTGTCTAGTGTACATGTATCAAGTATGGAATTGAATGTTCAACGTTCGACGTTCAGGCCTCAGGCGAATCCTTACGTCATTCATTACACATGCCTTCAGTGTTCACACACCTCCAGGGGACGGGACCAGAAGTCAAGGGCGGGATCAAATGTTTCGTGCAACTGCATCAACTTCATTATCTCCATATAGAACGACATAACATGAAATCTCGTTGTTTCTCTTGCGCCGTCGCCAGGGGCCCATTTGTGGGTCTTGATGGGATCTCATGCTCGAGTATAATGCACTAAGTCGTTTTTGATTCCTTTTCAACGATTCTCGAGACTACTCACTCATCTTAACCTTGAAGGTAGTGCGTTGAGTACCAGCTATGCCTACATCCGTCGAAATTCCTAAGGCTGCGCCCACTTCGGCGGTGGAGTTTGCTCTCGCGCTCCTTCCCAATGGTGGAGAGGACGCTGCTAGCACTGTTGAAGGACTCGACCTCTGGCTTCAGAATTTCCGCAAGTACGAGTCTACTTTGGTATGTCGGCTCGTTTTAACATGATGTATACGTGGATGCTGGCTCTGAATGCCGACTCTGAATCCAGCGAGAGATTACAAAGACTTCTGCTGAGACGAAGTTTCAGGCTGAGCTGGACGCTATCGAACAATGTATGGCTTCTTTATTCTCTTCATTTGGACTTTCAGTCCTTATCTTAAGTAAAGGGTTTAAGGCCTTACCTGAGGCTAAGCGGACGTCTACAATATATACTCTGATGCTGCACTCCAATCAGAAACAGATTCGGTTCTTTATTTCGGCCTTGCAGCAGATGATACGACCAGATGTCGCGAAACCTGAAGGTAGGAATCCCAAGATCTTGAAGCGTTGCAAGGATTTGAAAATAAACTCAGTTCCTGCCATCTGCATTACCGAGAAGTCCAAGGCTCGTCGCCCGCCCAGCCTTAATATTCCCGGATCTGGTTCTCCCACTACTCCCACTCCGGTCACCGCCAGGGATACTCCTTTAGAAGCTGTTCAGGGCAAGATGAACATTCTTAAACCGATTTCAGAGAAGGAAGAGAGGGACGCCAGTGCCAACGCCCAGGGTCTTCCTGGATTTGGCATACTGAATCCATTCCATCTGAATATGCTCGTCAATGCAGGACTTTCGCCTGAGGCCCAGCTTCTCGCCGTTCAGTTGATCATGAACGGTGCTGTCCAACCTGTCGGTGCACCTCCTACACCCCAGGGTCCCCGCCCTGCCAAAAAGCCTGTTCATCCGCATAACGCAAAGAAATGGCGGACTCAGAACAGTGCCAAATATCCTAGAAGCGCCCTACAGAGCAATGGGTTAAGAGCCAGTGCCTCAAAGAGTACTACTCTCAAGAGTGCTAGTCTTTCCAGTGTCAGTTTGCCAAGTGCTGGGTTGAATAGCAGTGGACTAGACAGTGCCGGTGCCACAACCACACAAGAGGAAGATTTTGATCCCGAAATGTTACATGACGTTCCGGCTTGGTTAAGAAGTCTCAGGTTGCACAAATACACAGTGTGTTTTGATGGGCTGGCATGGCAAGAGATGGTCGTCCTGGATGACGCCACTCTCGAAGCTAAAGGAGTGGCCGTGCTTGGGGCCAGGCGTCGCTTGCTTAGGACATTCGAACACGTCAGGAAGAAGATGGGCATGGAAGATCCAAAAAGTGCCACTCCCACAACTACTAGTGCATCCTTTTCTGACACCGTGCCATCTACCACATCTGCCGAATCAACACTACGCAGTGCCGCTTCCCCTTCAAAGCTTTCTATTGCTTCTCCCGTTTTTGTGCCGTCATCTATTCATGGACCGCAAAGTGCAGCTCCAAGAGTTACCGTCACTAAATTGTCTCCAAATTCTGCAACTTGATATCAGAGTTTATCTGCTGGATATTATTGATGGTTGAGGCGAGAGATATGTTTCTGTTCCCCGAAAATGTGTTTCCCCTCTGTCGACAAATGTATTGTCCCCCAGTATATTCAATCACGAATCGAATTCATTTCTTACCTTTTTTGTACCAAATTTGGCAAGCAGGAATAGCCGACGCGTGCGCGATCACAGATAATAACTTTCATCTTTGAACTAGCTTCAATTGTAAGCATAATTCTTCTTACTTTACTCTAGCGTTGCTTGAAGCGGCTTAAGAATGGCAGCGCCCGATGCGGCTCTGAATGGTGCAGAAAGCTCGCATACAGTACCGTCCATCCGAACTCGGTCTGAAGCAGAAACCAACCAGATTCACAACGCTTCCAAAGCCATTTCCTCAACCAACTCACGACCTCGGAAATTGTCGACTGTAGGATCAGCACACGATAGCGATGATGCAACGTGGGGTTCTAATTTCTGGGTCACGCTGGTAGACCCACAAGTATGTCTCGAGGTCATCTCAGCTATAAATACGATTACAATACTTGACTTTTAGAGCCAGTTATCTTTCTTCGCCTGCCCAGCCACCGGGCAGGTCAGTTGGGATCCGCCTGTCGGAAGTTTTGTGTATGTTGAGCTCATATTTCATAGGTCAAAGCCCTGACGTGATGGTATCCAGACTACCTCCGAGCGAGGAAGGAGAATGGTGGGAGTTGTCCGACGAGAGTCGTGGTGGAATGCCGTATTATTATCAGACAAAGACCGGGGCAACAGTATGGGAACGGCCTGCAGGGTTTGTCATCCCGTTAGGCATCATCCAGGTAAATTTATTTCTTTTCATGTACATCTTCTTACTCGTGAGGTCTTTAGAACACAACTTTAGGCCGCCGACTGTCACAGACGACACGATTTCCAGTCTCTTTTGAAGAAAAGACAGATGCATGTAGATCTTCGTTTCACATTCGACGATTGCGACAGCAGGATAGCGAGCTATATACTTCGGATGAGTCTAGCACCATCACCCCGCAGCAAACACATTCCAGTCGTTCTGTGCCTCGTAATGTCAACACAGGGGTTCAAAGATCACACTCGACTGAGACACGCGTCGCTCATGCCGGATCAAATCGTCCAGTGCAGCCATTGACTCCCATCCCCAGTTCAGATGCTTCCGCTCCGTCTTCGCCCTCGCATAAGTCCATCACTTTGTCTACCGTAGAAAACGCAGATGAACCCCTCGTTGCTGTGCCAAAAACTCAATTCCCCACCAACTCGTGTGGGCCCGATTCGATTTCACGAACTCAAGCCAAATCTTCGTCCCACATATCCCACAGACTTCAACAACCACAGAGCCTCACAGCTGCTCTGGAAAAGATTTCCACTTCACGCCCGGATAATGGACATGGTAAATCCCCCACACAGTCGCCACCCAGTATCTCCAGTAAAATGACAGCAACGAGCAGCCAACACGAACAAGGTCGTACTCTTGATGTAGACGTCATCGCCTCAAATCAGGGAGCGTCTACAGCTCTCGCCTCAACTTCCCTTCAACGTTCTTTTCCCGCAACATCCATTCTCGAAGGACGAAAAGCTTTAGGCCCTACAGTCGGAGGAAAGGGTATCAGTAAACCAATACCTAATCATGGTGAGACTACCTTACGTTCATAATGGAATGGATGTTCTGAATTTCTGTCTAGCTGCCACTCTGAAAATGAGTCCTGTTAAGAACCGCGCTTACGGACAGCCCATTCCAATCCAACCACGTATACCCCAGTTATCAAAGCATTTGACGCCTTTCGATTCCTAGTGCGTCCAGAATTGCTCAGATTCTTCTTCCATGTTGATTTTTCACAGCAGCCATCCCGTCCTGCCCGCTGACCTTGTCACAGACATAAAGCAATTCTCTGAATCCGATTTCGCTCGGCAATACTTTTCTACTCATCGCACAGGTTTCATTTTCAGGCGTAAAATACCTGTCACTCAGATGATGACTTGGCAGAAAGTTAGTATCTCACTCTTTCCAGTCGTGAACCAGCCGTCAGACCTCGTATCCCTCCAGGCACCACTCAGCTCCCCTTTACTGTCATTGAACCGATCACTCGCCAAAGATGCTGTAAGAATGTTCAAAGTCATCCAATATCTAATGGGAGATCGAGAGCGTGAAAAAGGCCCTGTTCATCGATTTCCGACAGAACATACCTCGTCTTTCCAAAGTTCAGGCAATGCTTCTAGTATCTCACTTTTCAGCAACTCCCTCAGCCTGTTGGAGGAAGAACGCTGGTTACTTGGCGAAGGACTAGCACACGGGGAACTAAGGGATGAGATTTACTGCCAACTGATGAAACAGCTGACCGGCAATCCTAGCACGTAAGTTGAACTTCACCTAGCGCTTCGACACCCGATGATCATCGCGTTCTTCTGTCTTAGAGAGAGTATATTTAAGGGATGGCAGCTGTTATGTGTCGCTCTCATCACTTTTCCACCTTCTAAGAACTTTGAGACATATCTATCTTCGTTCTTACATCATCATACTACTCAACATGAAGGAAGGGTCGATGTCATGGCGAAGTATTGTCTGCGACGACTCGCCTACATCTCCAGAAAGGGTCCACGCGGAAAGCCTCCTTCATTGGCTGAAATAGAGACGGCTTCGGTGAGGGCCATATCAATCCTCTATGTTGCGTCTTACGAAACTTTCAGGACTCTGCTTTCAATCCATCGACCTTTGGGGAAACCTTGGATGGAATCATAAGATTACAAGAACGAAAATACCCGCAACAGAAAGTTCCCATCATTCTGCCTTTCCTAGCCGATGGTATCCTCGCTCTAGGCGGAATGAAAGCAGAAGGCATTTTTCGCATTCCTGGTGATGCGGACTCTATTTCGGAACTAAAATTAAGGATCGACCGTGGCTACTATACAACGGATGGTGTCAATGATCCTCATGTCCTCGCATCTTTGATGAAGTTGTGGCTTCGCGAGCTTTGTGATCCTCTAGTACCAGAGGAGATGTACAATGAATGTGTAACGAGCTCCAAGGATGCCAGTGCCTGTGTTCAGATTATTGAGCGTTTGCCAACTATAAATCGGCGCGTCGTATTATTCGTGATCAGCTTCCTTCAGCTGTTTCTGGAAGAAAAAGTTCAAGGTCTTACCAAAATGACACCAGCTAATCTGGCTCTCGTGATGGCGCCAAATTTACTTCGATGCGATTCTGATTCTGTGTCTGTCGTATTTACTAACGCTCAGTAAGTTGTCACTACTCAAACGCTACTATCTGCTGATCAAGAGTGTGATTCTCATAGATATGAACAAATTTTTGTCTACAATCTTCTGCTTCATCTGCGGTGTGGAGAGGTGGATCCCGATTATACCCCTACTCACGGTCTTGCCAGGAAGTCTTCGTCGGCACGACTCCGTTCGGCAAAATCTCGAACGCGTCGTCCTTAGCGAGACATGAACTATCGACACCTCGTACACTTCAATTAATACCTTACATTCCATCTTTCTATATAATGTATAACAGGGGTGTATAGCTAGAGAACCCCATGTTCGGGCACCTTTCATTACTTTTGAGATTGTTGAGAAGGATCTCTCAAACCAAACCGTCGTCGTTTCACTATACGACCTCTGTTTTTCGGCTGGTTGACGGTGTCTCGGTCTAGACCCCAAACGCCTCCGTCCTGTACGCCTTTCACAAGGGGATCCAGCCAACCAGTAGAATCATCATCGTCCTCAAGACTGCGATCGTCTTCCACTCTGGAAGCTCTCGAATGCACTCTTTTATAGGGTCCTGCCTCCCTGCCTCCCTCTTCAACGTCTCTATTTGATTCATTCCGACTGAAACCCCATTCGCCTTTGCGTCCATAAGTGTCTGCCTTGAAAGTCGACACACCGGTAGAATTTTCCTCGTCGTCAAGACTCCAGTCATCCATGAAATCAGATTGTTTCGAGGATAATCTCGTTGGAACCTCCCCTCCACCAAATTCCATTTCTTGAGCATCTCTGTTCTCGAGGTTTATGAGCTTTCCATCATTAAAATCAAAATCCCTCTCGTCTTCCCGAAAATTATTTCTTGACTGTGAACCGTCAACAGAATATTCAGGCCCGAAACTTCTGATCCCGAAGTCCGATCGTCTGGACCGAACTGACCCTTCACTGGATCCCTTGACGTTATCAAAGACCCTCTTCCTACTAGACACTCGTCGAGGCTGCGAGCTCCACTGATCAAAGCTCCACGCCTCTTCATCTTCGTCCTTGGTATCCGATGATTTCCAGTCGTCCCATTTAGTTTCTTGTGATGATGCATTCGCCTTGCCCCTGCCGTGGCGCGCAATCTCTCGACTGGATGACGCAAGGGTTTCTATCTGGGTTAAAATATTCAACACCTCACTGCTGCCAACTTCTGATTCTTCGGCCCATAGATGCTTTTCGCCCATTTCCCTGCGAAGTCTCTCAACGAGCTGACGAGTGTGTCCTGATACCCTGACACCATTCAGTCGCATCTCCTCAAGTGCTTCGAGTACTCCCGTTAGATCTTGGAAACACTTCCACCGCGTCTCAATAAGTTGATGGTATGCTTGGGATGAACATCCGAAAACGTATGAAGCAATCGAGAGATTGCGCGCGTGCTCAAACATTGCTAACGCGAGATGGGGATCGTTGAACTTTTCACGAAACGTTTGCATGATCAAAGCCACCAAGTGAGGGTAAGCGGGGGGCTGGAGCATGGGAAATTCTCCTTTGACTCCAGATGAAGCTGCTTCTGATATGGCTTTCCGGGCGGCCCCTTCGTACCTCTGAGACTCTCCAAACACAGCATCTGTTGCCCACTCAAGAAGCTCTTGGTCAGTCGTGAAGAGGTTGATCATTTCTTTCTGGCGATCTAGGATATCGTTCTGTTCCGTCGACCATTTAGGCCGTTTTGGGTATTTGCGCATCCTTCCAATAAGATCGTCAATTCCTTTCGTTCCCACACTGATGGCAGGGCCATTGGAGGAAAGTTTCTTCTCTTGAACAGCACCCGCATCATAAATCAAGGTGAACAATTCGTTAAACGCACTCGTTTCACGAGCTGTCATGGCCTGTCGTTGACGAGGTCTCCGCCGAGGAACATCATTCGCGAAAGGGCTGATATCGGGTAAGATGGATCTTTCTTGAGTTGAACTAGCCAAAGATAAAGTTAATAGACACCCGGCCGAGGCGTAAGAAGACTAGCTGACGTATGCCGCTGAGCGTTCGTAGAAACACCCAGGCTGGGACGAGACGAATGGAAAAGTCGGGACGAAGGGACATGGACTAGGGTGGTGTATCAGTCATGGAAGAGGCAAGAAGGAGAAAACACACTAGACTCGAGAGATCTCGGGGCGATTAGCAAGTGATGCGTCAGGGTACATCGGCTTAACATGACGGAACACAACGACGTCTTCACAAATTTCGAAAAACAGAAAAATAGTTGACGTAATGTTCAAATTACATAAGACCCAGCTCCGAACTCCGAGTCTATCAATATCTTACAAGTCCAAATTATGATCCTAGTTCTGCACCAGCTTCACCTTCAATGGTAGATTTTCACCCTTCAATTCCTCACCCTCGAGAGTGGGAAGCATTACCAAACACGCTTCCCTACGCAGGCGCTCGAGTTGTGGCGTCGGAAGTAACTGAAAGTTGCTGATGATTTCCACTGTGAGCGACTGCACCTCGTACAAGGCGAATCGCCACCCAATGCATGTCCTAATACCACCAGCAAATGTTAGCCTAAAGGTTCTATCAGGCAGATCCTTAGAAACGCAAAGAGAGAAGTACAAATTTCCATAGACACCCAGTGTTGGTCCTTTTTTCTCATCGGCCTTCCTGAACCATCTATCTGGATTGAAAATGTCTGCATCCTCGCCGAAAACATCTTTGTTTCTGGTTCATACATCATATCGTCTTGGAGAGCTTGGAAAAATGGGAGAGTGGACCCAACCTGTGATATGCCGCAATAGACAGAATGACCTTCATCCCTTTAGGTATTGGCAAATTATTCAAGTGTTCGCCCGACGTCGTCCTTATGGGCGTAGATAGCGGTAACACATCATCCTTCGCTGCTTGGCGATAATTCTGATAAAGGGCAGGGTGGAAGCGCATTGACTCCTGTAAGGAGATATTAGTATCAGCTCCCCAACCAAAGAAATATGCACGTTGCTTTGAGGACGGCAGCCAAATATTCCATACCATCCAGGTCGCTCGGGGTAAAAGAAGAAGACCTACGACCACTCGCAATTTCAGTCGCGCGAATTTCGGCTCGCAGACGGTCTTGTAGTTCGGGGTGACGAGCGAGTTCGAGCAAAACCCAACACAACGAAGTGGCGCTTGTCTCATGTCCAGCCAACAAGATAGTCCTATGGAGCACAATCAGAACAAAGTTTCGATGGATGGGTACTTATGACATACCGCATTTGCGCCAGCATTTCTTCGTCTGTAAGTTTCGTAGCCTCGTCTTCTGATGCGTTAGCTTTGACTTTGATATCGTCAGACTGGTCAACAAACCAATAAGAGTAGAACTGACCTAGAAGACTCAATATGTCCTTATTGTTCCTTCCTTGTAGAAGGGCCCCAGCTTTGGACTTGACTAATGCTCTCGCTACCTCATTTGCAAGTTTCGCTGTGTGGCGTGCATGAACGAGGTTTCTTCGCCTCGAAAATTTAGACATAAGCTGGAGAACCCAGACCGGGAGTATGGTCTGCATGAAGATAGAAGATTTCGGTGGGGAACCCAGAGTGTCGGACCTATGAGATATCTTAGGTTTTGCGGAGCACGGTTTAGAGTATCCCGTCTACCCACATAAGTCCGAAGTAGGCCTTCATAAATTCGTTGTCTGCCTGAGACAATGCACCAAATTGGTAATCAAAGGCAGCTAGGCAAACCTCTCAACGTATTCATCATGTAGGAGTGTCAATATACCCACCTTCTCCAATAGAATCCATGGTGGCTCGCGACAACCAGGACGCAACATTGAATTCGGCAGTTTGATCAGGAGAGCTAGCTAGGATATCAGTCCACTGCGCAGTCAGCTGAATATACTGTGAGTACCGAAGGCGTAGACGACATTCAATGACCGACTTACCGCCGCTCCCACTTTTTGAAATATTGGTATGAACGCCTTGGACTCAGGAGCTGTCACGGTCTCTCGGTTAACAGAACATCTAGGTCATGAAACTAAACATGCGCTCGCCTCCAAATCCCGGTAACATGACTTTTCTCTGCCTTTTATGTATTTCTCCTGGATACCAACAAATAAGGACACGTCAGGACTTGAACGAGTGCCACAACCCATTATCTCACCATCTGCCCACAACAATCCACGCCCCATCAGAACCCTAGATATTTCAGTTCGCTCGGGCCACTTCAAAAAACCATATCCTATACAAAAAAGCAATGAAGTGGCGAGTAAGGTCAAGATGATGGGAAACCGACCCGATGTATGAAATATATATTGTAGAGCTTTTGGGTCGGAAATTAAAAGACGATCCTCCTGTATTAGACGTTGAATGGATGTCAAATGTTCAGGAAAAAACGAACCCCAAATAATCCCTTGATACGGACCACACCCCCAAATTGACGTTGGTACTTGAAGTCTGGTACACCGGCCTGACTCTGAAATATTTCTAGGAGATTTCCTACAAGTAAACACCGCAATCAAGGACTTCTAATGCAAAAGGAAACGGAAAGACAAACCGAAAATGAAGGATTCTGGTTCGGGACCAGGAACATGTGAAACAGAAATTCGAGTGTAATGTCGGTACCAAGTGTAAACGAAAGTTGCACCCAGAACGCCTAAGAGAAGCTCGACCTACAGGTCCTTATATAGGCGATTGTATCGGTAGGCATGAAGGTACATACCT
Organism: Termitomyces sp. DKA19; assembly: GCA_018851325.1. Classification (NCBI taxonomy): domain Eukaryota; kingdom Fungi; phylum Basidiomycota; class Agaricomycetes; order Agaricales; family Lyophyllaceae; genus Termitomyces; species Termitomyces sp. DKA19. Next base: position 7,650 of record JABCKS010025077.1, on the reverse strand, counting down.
TTGACTCACGAATGAAGTTGTTGATAATATTGAGGTCAGACATAAGTGTGTGCAGAAGTGATGTTCTACTATTATAAGGCAGCAACTTGACATAAGGCTAAAACTGTGGGTACAAATATGAATTTCCACGGAGTTTGTGGAGCTGTAGGAACCACCAGAATGGAAGGCGCGTGTGACACAAGCCTGGGAAGGATAAGAGTAGGTGAGAAAACAAAACGCGCTCGCACTTCGAGAGACAATCTACCCTTTGCGAAGCACGTTTAGGCAGAAGATTATACCGAATGGAACACGGCAACACAAAATTATGTGTGCACCGAAAGATCGCCAAGTACACGGCTGCGCTTCCACGAGCGTCTTTCGACTCCCAAGGCCAAAATGACCAGGTACCACAGTTCACCCAGAGAGATGTGGGAATGGGATGATCATGGGACATGCTTTTGCCGATTTGGTTGTGGCAGGTTTCAAATAATCGTCCGGCTTCAAAAGCCTCAAGCTTTAGCCCTTGAAGGAGTTATTACGGAACGGCACGATACGGCAAGAACACGATCATAAATGGTTACTATCGTGCCCAATAGTCTTTCAAAACTTCTTTGAAACCGTGAATGACAGCATCGACAGTACCCTTTACCAATCAGACTTCTGCGGCAAATATGATATCATCTCCTCTAGCCCTTTTCAATGTTACTTTGACAGAAGATGATCGATGAGGAGCTGGTTGTGTCGGAACGAACCCGGTCGTGGAGGTCTCAAACCCCCGAATTTAGACCTGCACTCGAGATATGCGGAGTTTACAATAGTCATGTGACCTTGACGCGCTGCATTAGATCTACTAGGTGTTTTGACCATGCTTTTGGCATGGATGCTTTGTCTTAGTCTCAGTCTTATATATATATTATTTGTGCAGTTTATACAGAATGGTATAGTTTTTGCTTAGACCCAGACCTAACTTCACTGTACTTAGTTAAGTCTTTGATATTCAACTCAATGCTTAGTTCTGGCTCTAACTTTGCTGTGCTCAGTTAGAGCCTTAAGTTTCAAAACTCAATGCTTAGTCCTGGCTCTAACTGAGCACAGTGAGGTTAGAGCCTTGAGTTTTCAACTCAATTCTTAATCCCAGCTCTAACCTTGCTGTGCTCAGTTGGAGCCTTGAGTTTCAAAACTCAATGCTTAATCCCAGCTCTAACCTTGCTGTGCTCAGTTAGAGCCTTAAGTTTCAAAATTCAATGCTTAATCCCAGCTCTAACCTTTCTGCACTCAGTTAGAGCCTTGAGTTTCATAACCCAATACTTAGTCCCAGCTTTAACCTTACTGTGCTCAGTTAGAGCCTTGAGTTTCAAAACTCAATGCTTAGTTCTGGCCCTAACCTCACTGCACTCAGTTAGAGTCTTGAGTTTCAAAATTCAATACTTAGTCCCAGCTTTGACCTCACTATGCTTAGTTAAAGCTTTGAGTTTCAAAACTCAATGCTTAGTCCCAGCTCTAACTTTGCTGCATTATTTAGAGCTTTAAGTTTCAAAACTCAATGCTTAGTCCCAGCTCTAACTTTGCTGCACTCATTTAGAGTCTTGAGTTTCAAAATTCAATGCTTAGTCCCAGCTCTAACCTTGCTACACTCAATTAGAGCCTTGAGTTTCATGACTCAATGCTTAGTCCCAACTCTAACCTTGTTATGCTTAGTTAGAGCCTTGAGTTTCACAATTTAATGTTTAGTCCCAGCTTTAAACTCACTGTGCTCTTTTAGAGCTTTGAGTTTCTAGACCAATACATATACTTTTACTTTAAAAACAATTTTTCAAGTATTTTGATAGCTTAAAAAATAGTTTTTAAAATTATATTGATAGCCTAAAGTATATTCAAGGTGTTTATCATTTTGTATTGTAATTCTTCCACTAATTTTCACTGTGAAGAAAAGCCAACTCTGAAATAATTACCTAAAAAAGGTTGAAATGTGTCAGCATTTGTTAGCACTGACAAATTTTAGTATTGAGATAGTAAGATTGTTGAGTATGGGATTATTTATTATACTAAACATGCTTGCCAGAGGGAGCCCTCTAGGTCTTGACTGCATCCTCAACAGTCTACTTATTTATAGTTTCCTGCTTGGTGATAAACTCAAGGGTAGTTAGAAGATCTAGGCAAGGGTCAATGAATACTGTAGGTAGAAATTTGGGGGGGAAGGTGCCTTAACCTTGGACCACATTTCTAGTTGGTAGTCATATTTTGCCAGTCAATACTGATATTTGGCAGCAGGATCCACCAGATTCAAGATAGAGACAATGGTCTTATACCCTACTGGAAAAGGAGAGTATAGATAACTATGAGTTTGGTGTATCTTAAATTCATACTTCAAGTAGATCTGGAATTGAAAAGGGTGAATGATGAGAAGGTTCTTTGAATTCTGAGAGTTGAATAGAATGATTATCCAAGTGGCAGAGTTAATAGTCATATATAGCTGATAGTGGGGTTATCCCTTCAAGTTGTTATTCTCTCTTCCATGAATACTAAAAGAGAAGGCCATAAATATCATGATTAGGTTGGAATAAGAAGGCAGTAGTATAGGAACAGGGAGAAATAATAAGGTGGGTAGCCTAATTAGAGAGAGATGGGCACTAATTCTATCTTTCTTGTCAGCCCCTTTATAGCTAATAAAAATTACAAGATCCAAAAATATTTGTGGGTTATTGAGAGGCAGTTCATCAGTTTTACTCTCAATCAGTTCCTTTATTTTTTTGTGCCCCAATAACTTGAGGTAAAACACTAACAATTCTAACTCTTTGACCTGGTCATAGCTTATCCAAGACTTATCTTCTGCCTTCCAGAGAACCTCAAACATCACATAAGTTTTACTGCTATGATGTACTACAATGCACTTAGCAGTCCACTTATTAGCTTCTGGTTTGATGATCTGTTCATCCAATTGACCAGAAAACAATCAATTATCATTTAGCTTATGTATTCTGAGTAATGCTGTATAGAAAACATCATGAATTCCCCTTCTTTTTATACTGACAGATATGTTCACTTAAAATGAGTTATTGCCAAAGTCCTTTAGGATTTCATATGGCCTTTTGTATTTTGGAATCAGTTTTCTTAGGAACCCTTTTGGGTATGTAAAGTTTTTTGTAGACATATAGACCATGTCTCCTTTAGTGAATAGAACTAGTTGTTTATGGCAATTGGTGTTATACATCTGTTTTACTCATGCAGCCAGTATACAGTCATGCATAGTAATAAGGGTCAGCTTTAGTCTTTGAGTAAATACTTTTACTCTACCAAACTCATTAGGACTAGCATTGTTCCAAATCATGAGTTGAGGCATCCTTTCAGAGTTAAGGAAGAATGGCAAGTAACCCATAGTTTCAGACTTAACTAAGTTAATAGTAAATTTGATAACAGGTATTTTTGCCACTCAATCCTTAAGTTGGTTGCCTATATATTGTTGTATCATCTGTACTATGCTTTGGTTCACACATTCAGTTGACCCATCTGATTAGAGATGGTATGTGGATGACATCCTCAACTGAGTTCCAATCAGCTCATGTAAATAGGTCCAAAAGATACTAGTGAAGTAAGAGTCACAATCACTGACAATGGCTCTGAAGAAGTTATGATATTTGTATACCTCTGCAAAAATTAGTTCTGCTACTTATTTGGCAATATAGTTTATTCAGCTTAGTACTATATATACCATTGCTGTCAATAGATCTATAATTACAGTGATCAAGTCATAAGTCCCATTACAATTCTTTGACTCAGAGAGTGGTCCTATAAAGTCAATGCCTATTACTTCTCAAAAAAGAGTTGGCATCTTTAGTGGCTAAAGCAGTCTATATAGTTTATGGTTTGTTAGTTTGTTCTGTTAACACATAGTATATGTATTGTAATATTCTTATACATTATGAGCCATGATTTTCTATCAGACCTGGTCATAAAGATATAGTAGTGTCTTTCAGAGCTCTAGATGAGCCAATAGGGTGTGTGTCTTCAATATGACAATTTCTTGGACATTGCATCCCCTGACTATAACTGCTAAGATATATAGAAGTTGTTTTCTCTCTGTTTTCATGAATATCAGTTCTTCTTTTATAATTTTGTAATTTTTGTAGGCTTGGAGGTTTTTGAGGATTATTTTAAATAAGTTATCATCCTTATAGTACTCCTTTACTGATGCTATCAGATTAATAGGGTCTTTCTTAAAGCTTAGAAGTTCTTTAAGGATCAATGGCATCAAATGTTCATATTTTTCTTATAGTTGCTAGGACCTAGCCATCAAATCCTCATTTTAGTTTGCCTCTGCAGATTGTTTCCCTAGTCATGATGTGACATCATTAGGTAAAGCATACTTCTTTTTAGGTAACTTGATTATAAGTCTGCTATTTGCCTTGTTCCTTTTTCTAGTATTGACTGATTTTGAAAGATGTTCCCCTTTTATAATAGCTTATGTGTATTACACTCTTACTATACAATTATTAATATTTACCATTATTACTAATTATTAGTTATTTAACTTGTATATAAGTTATGAGGTTAATTACATAACCTCAAGTAGTCTTTTTGTACAACTGTAGCTAGAATCAATAGATAGATTCTGACTTACAGTCCAATGCATGAAAAGCTTAGTAACTGTATTACATTTTTTTAAGTCAATCTACATTGACTATCTTTGCTATAGTAAGCAATTGAACTTCCTCAAAAGGAGTTCCAACTTTATCATCTGTGGTGTACTAGAATGGTATCATTCCATTATAGTAATGGGTGGGCATATCAATGTCCATGGGGAAAAGAGTTTCTGAGTATGATTCTGGGAACTTGGTGAGTGGAGTGTCTCAGAGCACTCCACAGAGAGTAGAAAGTGATGTCACATCATGTTGTGC